>JAZHYW010012224.1:40000-74403 GCA_037355805.1 Ixodes ricinus
AGTTTTTTCAAGCGGGCATCCTTGGATTCATATTTTTAATGTTATCAGCCGGCCTGAATATTTTGAACTCCAGACAACGTTCTCAAAGCGACTACTTCCGTCCACGGAGCGGTCTGCCGCTGCGGTCTGAATCCCGGTGCACGGGAATCGACCTTGTAAGGACTTCTGGGTCAGCCTCACTACATTCAAGTAATCGCGTATCCACCGATCAGTACAGTCTGTCTTCCTCCATCTGTGGCAGCTCAATCGCTGGATCAGAAGACAAGGACTTGCCATTAATACAGCAGAGGACATCACTCCAGGTCAGCAATGTGTCACAACCCTTTCGCGGCGGTTCATTGTGCCAACTAGTGACACGAAACTTTCCGACTTTGTCAAACCAGACTGGAACGATGGCAAGAGAAGAAAAAAGCTAAAAAAAGAATAACGCTAATTCATGTCTAAGCTGTGAGACAGTGTGCGCTGCTGCAATACTTCCTGAAAGGTTTTCTGTCGTAGTCACACCAGTGAAGGAGGACGAACTAATGACGTCGGAGAGCAGCCTGAGACTTTCTCTTGCTCTTGAAAATATGTTCCATGAATGAATATCGGAAATCGGGTACAATAAACGCCTGAATCGCATTGCCGTAGACGTAAAAAACGGACAGACAATGCTTGTGCTGCCATGCTACATAGTGCTCTGTGGAATCAAAATCAGAGCGTATGAACCTCTTCTTAGACATTGCGGAAGAGTTGTGTAATCTGGAACGTGGACATCGTGCTGACTTACGATGAAATCTCCAAGAACTTAAGGTGTTTTGAAAACAGAGTTGCTTGTGTTCGACGACTAGGCAAACGTCCCACGATCAAGATTTCTTTCTTTGGATTGACTCTATCATCCTATGTTTCCCTCGGTCGTGTCCGGCATGGAGCCTCAATCCAAAGAAACCCCACTTCGATGCCGTAAGTGCTGCCGATATGGTCATCAAGAGGCAACCTTCAAGCGTAATGCAGTGTGCAAACGCTGCAGCTGAACGCACAAGGACAAATACTTCTGCTCTGCCAAGGAGAATTGCGTTAACTGCGGTGGCGCACACTGAGATACGTCACCATTTTGTTCAAAATGACGGCAGGAAAAAAAAACAAGATTTATTCTAGACAACACGCTGTCAATTTCAGCACTACCGGAACTGCAGTTCATAAATCCGAATGGCCCGAGCTGCCCAGAAAAAGTGAGGAGCCTTCTTCAACAGCGCAGGACACGTCGAATATCACGACTGAGAACCAGGTGCCAAATAGGCCTACATATTCTGCACTACCTAAGGCTCCAATAAAGTAAAAAAAAAAAGAAGAGGCAGCTCTATAATCCATCTCAAAGATACGACAGCGTCAGGGAGCACACCCACCGATAAAAAAGCCAATGAAACCGAAGAGTAAGACTCCGTCCGTTTCAACAGACACAGCTCGAAGCAAGAGGTTGATTCTGAACCTGCGAGCAGCTGCAAACGTTATCTGAAGGCTTTTGCAACCTTTTGAAACATAATAGTCTCGTAGCACCCTCACACTTTTTCAAATGGCCCTTTTTATTAGGCTATTGATATAGGCGAACTGTAAAGGCGAACTGCAAATGTGTAAATAGACCTCTTTGGAGCTCCCGGAAAAGGGAATTTCACGGGTCAAAAGGTGAGCACCGAAACCGTAGCAGCTGGGGCATGAACCCACCGCCGCTCTCGTCGAGGCAATTCAGACAAGCATTGACAGTCAGGTGACCTCGGATGCATCTTTGGAAAACATCGAAGAGGCGTTCGAAGCACCTGGCCCCTGCCTTTAAGGACTTGAGGACATCGACAAGACAACAAAGGAATCTGATGCAAGACCCCAGCTTGCCGCCGCCACGGCGTACAAGGACTGTCGGATTTCTTCGGCTCTTCCAACCGTAGTCTACACGATCAGTGAGCAACTTCCACTTATACCAACCTGCCCGGCCTCTGACGTTCAGCAAGCGTTAAAAACCTTGCTTCGAAGCATTCCAAGTAAAATCCTAGTCCACATCTTTAAGCATTCTAGAAGACTCAACAGGCAATGCCTCTGCAACGGTCAAGGCATCGACGCAGAGAAAGAAGAATTCGGCGGCTGGAAAGCCCCGATAGCTTTTATAGCAACAACAGATGAAACGGGCTTTGCGTCAAATCCAACCACTATTGCATCATATATTACAATGCTGAGACAGCCCAGCGCCGCAGACGAAATGCTGACGCCCACTGACGGTAAGAAAATGGTGAGCGAAGGAGCTGGCGGCGCGCCTGCGGACGACAATGACGTTTACGAATGGACCCCCATTACAAACAAGAAAAGGAAGAGGAAACGACTTCGAGTCGATCCCTCTACCGCTGCACCGGACGGAGCTTCAGCGAAGCCCCGTCAGAAACGCGTCATCGAGTATAAGATCCGGCCTACTCGGACCAGGATCTCGATCAAGCCGCTACTACCACAACTGAAAATCATGATCAAGACACTACATGATACGGCAGCATTTACAATGCACTCGATGGAAAAGGCCAACACCATCTCAGTCAGGACTGACTCAGACGAGGCTGCTAAGTCTATCCAGGAGATCCTGGAGGTCGTTATAGAGCAACAAAAGTTACCCGTGCAAGTATTCTGGGCAAATGGAGACGCTTACTGCAAGGGAGTCATTTATGACAGCCACACTTTAAAATAAGATCCGCAGGACGAGGTCCTGAACCTCGAACTGGACTCTGCGAAGATTCCCGTGGTAGCCGCCCGGCGCTTGGGCAAGACTCCCACGGCGATGCTCACTTTCGACAGCGACAAGATACCACGATCCGTGTTCTACGGAAAACGGTGTATGCGCGTATAACGATACAGGCCGAAGGCAGTTACATGCACCAACTGCCATTCTCTGAACCCCAAGCCGAACGTTTGCCCTAATGCTTCGGTTTGTGCCACCTGCAGCAACATACATGACAACATTTTCCAAGGCGGTAGCTGCCCGAGCCCCGGTTCCCTGTTTCGTCAAGGGTGCCGAAAGGCAGGTCCCATAGGCAGCAACCGAGCCTGCCCGATGTGGTTGGAGACAAACAAGCGAATTCAGGCAGAGGTAAAAAAACACAAAGAGCTGAATAAGGTGCAGCAACAACGGCAGGTTGCGGCGCGGGAAGTCAAAGTCCCACTTCAGCCCTACGCAAACACATGGGCCGACATGGTCAAACGCGGCCACGAACCACGGACACCGCCAGCGACGCCTGTGACAACACAGTCGGCAGAGGTGCAAGAGCTCAGGAACTCCTGCTCTTTCCTCAAGGCTGAGTTTGATCGGCTCAAGAGCATGGTTCAAGCCCAGCAAGAGGAAAAAATCCGTATAAGGCGAAGCTTTCTCAGGTGAAAACTTTCTTTACTAGACCATTCATCACCAATACATGATTCGGGTCCTGCAGTGGAACTGCAATGGGCTCAGCAGGCGGGCGGCTGAACTTCAAGCGAAATTCCACAACAAACCCGAAGAAGAAGCGTGGCGTAAACCTGCTGCAGGAAGCCAACACGCGCACCATCAATTTTTATGGATTAAATGTATACTCATGTCCATCTATCACTTCCTTCTCCCCGGCCAGAGAGACGACCCTCCGGGAAGTCCCTCATGCACGTGCGGTCGGATTGTTTTGAGCAGCACCAGATTGACTTGGACACTTACTGCACCGAGAGGCACAAAGTCGCAGTCCGCGTCAGGGTCCACCAGGGCGTGAACGTCGTTTTCACTTCTTTCAGTTACAGACCCAACCAAAGTAACAAGCAAAAATTGCATCACGGCTGCATCCGGCAGTTCCACGATCTCCATCTGAGGGACCAGAAGCTCTACGAGGGCGACTTTAACATGCAGCGCGAACTTTGGGGCTATGATTGTAACACCCACTGCGCAGAGAGCTTCATTGGGGAAATGCAAGCTCATCGCATACAGCTGGTAAACAAGCCTGGAATCAAGAGGAGGATCGGCGATGCCCGGAGCAAGAACACAACTGCGGACCTGACTTGTACCTCCAATCCACACAGCCAATATCACAAGTGGAAATGTCTCCGGGACTGCTGGGGAAGCGAGCACTGCCCGATTTACTCGAAGTTCTCCCCAACTAGGAAGGTCAAGACCGGCGAGAAACACATAGCACGCACTATCAACTGGGACAAGTTTCATCAGGAGCTAGAGCAAGTGGAGTTCTCCGCGGCGGCATCCTTCCAGAGATTCCTGCACTCAACGCTGAAAGAGGCAACATCCGAAAGTAAACATATAATTAAAACAGCGCAAACGAACAAAAGGACAAGAGACAAACGAACTCAAGGACAAGCTGTTTTAATTATATGTTTACTATGCACCACCGGCTAGCCTACCTCCAAACATCACTGCAACCATCGAAACTCGCGTCGAGGAAGACGTGCCGATAGCGGATCTCCGACTACTGAGCCTCTGGGCAAAGCGGCTGCAAGCGGTACTGAGGTACCGGAACAGCGACAGGACTTCACATGCGCTGCGTGCGATTACGCGCACCACTGTGGAAGCCAAGCACTATGCCAAGTAACTGGACTCTAGCCGCTGGCTGGATTTTAGCAGCTCTCTCAGAGAAGGCATCGGTAAAAAGGCGTTCGGTAGTCAGCCGAACGCTTCTGAGGACGAGGAAGGAGAAGGAAGCCACTTCGGCGATGGCCCTCAAGATGAACAAGACGGACGACGCAGCTCGCCAACATGACAGAGGACCTCTTTTTCCCCATCCAGACAACGCGAGTGACAATCCATCACCGTCCGACATGGAGATTCTTGCCCCGGACGACGGCCTGGATCTGCCATTTACGCTGGGGGAGCTGTAGTGGGCCCTCCACAAGGGTAAGTCCTGCACTGCACCGGGACCGGATCGGGCCACAATGACCATGCTGAAGAATCTTCCAGAGACCACCAAACTTTAATCACTTACCTGACGAACAATGTGTGGGTCACAGGCATGCTACATGAGCATTGAAAATCCTCTCTAGTCATCCCCATACCGATTCCCAGCAAGGACAAGGGCACGGTGAGCGACTCTCGGCCCATCTCCCTCACGTCTTGTGCGTGCAAAGTTATGGAGCGGATGGTCCTGTCCCGAATCGAATGGCACCTCGCAACGACGGGAGCCTTCCACCCGGCGCAAACGGGGTTCCAATCGTGCCTTGGCACTCAAGAGAGCCTGACACTTACCTCCGACGGCGTAATCCAGAATGAGCACCGATCCAAGTTCCGAACCATCGTGGCATCCGACGTGAAAAAGGCGTTCAATTCTGTGCCTCACTTCACAATCATTGAGCAAGCCCGTCGGCTAGACATTGCGTAACGGACTACCAACTGTATCAAGAACTTCTTGGCTGGGCAAACCTTTGCAGTCCGCTGCGGCCAGCATGAAAGCGAGCCCAAGCCGAACCGAGCGGGGGTCCCGTAGGGATCGGTACTTTCGCCCACCTTGTTCAATCTGGTCATGGAAGATCTACCTCATGGACTTAGCAAGATTCTGGGTCTTGGATTCACCTTCTACACGGACAAATGTGTCCATTTGAACCTGCAAGGAATATCTAAAGGTGCAGCAAATGGTATTAGAAGCTGGACTCGACTCAATCGATGCCCACCTGGCCCGAGTGGGAATGCGGGATACACCAGAAACGACAAACTGTGCAGTCGTTACCTCGCCTTTCCTATACGACCGAGGCGAACACTACGAATCAAAGCTCAACCTCGTACTTACCGGAACACGCATTCAGCCATCGAGGTTGGTCAAGATCCTCGGTATTACGATCGAGCCGAACGGCAAGGGCGACATCTGGTTGAGCAACACACTACAGCAAGGCAGGTCTGCGCTCATTGTGATGCGTAGTGTTTGCAGTAAACGAGGAGAAGCAACTCAAGCCGTCGCCATGCGAATGGTCAAGACCCCTGTGGCCGGGCATGCTATAGGGCCAATCATTGCAAGATTACGGCGCGGCAGTAGAAACAGCTTGAAGCTCTGAACAAGCTGGCAATGAGGGTCATTACGGGCCTGCTCCGCTCCACCCTCCTCCCGAAACTGAGGCAGTACGTGCTAGTAGATCAAACTCAAGACGTCGTGCGCACTAGGAAGGGTGCACACGAAGCTCGTCCCTGGACAACACCGCAAAGCAAGGCCATTCAAAGCTTCGCGGGGTCACACCTCCACATCTTCCTGAACTATCGGAAACAATTCCACCGTGGGAGGACCTCCCGGTGGTCACCATGCAGCAAATTACAACTCCGGAAGAAGGACTTCAAACAGCAAGAAAGACGCGTAAAAGCGCACGTCAAGATGGTGGAAAGCTGGCAACACTGAGGATCGACACTGGCTGCATACACGGACACGGCCTCGCTAAAAGGTCCCACCACTCCCAAATCTGCCACCGTGGTTTTCCCGGACTTGGAGCTGGAAACAGCCGAAGCCCTTCCACCTGGAGTGTCACCCAAGGGCGGGGAGCTAGCAGGCATTCGGCTAGCACTGGAGAGTCATCAGTGCGCACTTGGGCTCCCTTCCTGAGAACCTTCGGATATTTACAGATTCTCAGGAGGCAGTCAAGGAGTGCCGCACCCACAACAGCCCCAGCGCCCAAGTGCGGAAAATTAAGAAACACGTCCCAGAACTTTGTTCGCAGAGACGAGTCACACGTAGAATTCAATGGGTTCCAGCCATGCCGGGATCCCCGGAAACGAAGCGGCTCACAATCTCGCCCGGGCGTCTCTTCTAGTTCTTCCCGGGCAACGAGACGATGAGCCGCCACATCCACGCATCGATCACCGGTACGACCGGACAACTCGCTCTGAGGAGCGGGCTCTGCCACCCGTCGACTGGGAACATTAGGAGTATGACTTGGCTGAGGAGAGCGCAAGAGGATCAAAGAAGAGCATAAGAGACTAAACGTGCACAGCTCCACCCTAGTCCCGGCACGCCTCGCCTTGTGGAGCAAGGGTAGAAGACCAGCTCTATGCTCCCACTGCGACATGCATGTCGAGGCGGACACACAACATTTCATCTGGGAATATCCGAAATATGAAGACATAAGAATAAAATATAGGCCCCAAGACATGGTCTCATTTGAAGGCTGGGCTCACCCTCCTGGAAATGAAGACAGACAACGTAAGATTCAACGAAGCCTGCTGGAATTTATCCATGATACAAAAGTACACTTTTTGAATTTAACCTGATCTTTTATTAATATGCCCTCACCGAGACCTCAATTCAGTCAGCGGTGGCTTCCCCAGTCTCACTCCCTGCTTTTTTGCTAATAAATCTCGTTCTAATCTAATCTAATCTAATCATAGCCTTGCGATTGTTGGTTTTACATATCTGGCTCACTCACTGCGGGCATCCAGGCATCTGACACCCATACATCTGGCGTAATTTCTGCCTCTCCCTTGGCGTTCCAGGTGGCACATGACGAAAACCGCAAATCAGGCAACTCTTGAACTCGTGTCGCCATATGTATATGATACTAAAAATCTGCAATTTGCCGTAACTCAAGGGGAAGTTTTTGATTGAATACTCGACTTCACATGTAATCTATCGATATGCAGTATCAGGAAAATGAAATATCGAAAGATTATTTCTGATGTAATATCTCCTTATTTTTGTTAGTTGACTTTATCCGTTTTTATAGCACGAGGGAATAACACTTTTTTAAACTTTCTTTTTTATATACATATTTTGTACAATTCATTTCTTACTCTTCTAATTCAGTATGTTCAACAAACCGCTCACGTGAATTATTGTACACATTAGGTCGTTATAAGTCGAGAAAATAATGTTTAATATTAGACATTGTGGTTTATTAAAATTTTAATATTAAAATAACTAAAAATAAACGTAATATTGAGATATTGAAGTAAAGTGAAAAGCATTCATTTAATTTAACATTAATTTAATAACTGTAGAATACGCAGACAAGAAGTTAAAACCGTCAAAAATGAAGCAAAACGGCAAGCATGGTGGAGTTGCACCTTAAGGGTCAACGGAGTATAGGAACCTCGGAGTATACACTTTCACATATTGTCACGAATGATAAATGATGAGGCGAAGAATATCTAAAGGAACTAAACGTTTAATGGAGCGAACTTGTGCCAAAAACAAAATAGTAGTAAGTTAGCGTCGAAGGCGCTGATGACGGTGAAGCAGCAAGATCGAGCACTGGAGGAAGACTGCTTGCGGCTAGGCACGCGGAGCCCCTTATGTACACGCGTGCGCTTCTGGTGGAAGGTTCGGTGCGTAGAACAGTCGGACCTCGAACAAACAACAGGATTCTTGAATTTACTAGTACACTGAAGTGCAAGAATAAATAAAAGACGCGTCGCTCCCAGGAATCGAACCCTGGCTCTTCGCGAGGGAGGTAAGCACGATAATCGTTGGTCCACGGCCGCGCTGCCTTCTTAGCCAGCTGCGCGCGCGGCAATACCCAAAAGGCCGAGAGAAAGAAAAGGAACAACATTGACGTTTTTCAGTGAATTTTGTTTTACCGTTGGAAATAAGAACGATGCCAGACTGCGAACTTCAACCGTGTTGATTTTAGAATGGCTGCCTCCGTGCATTTTAGAGACCATCAGACATGTTAGTCGTAGCTGATAGTCTTTGTCCTGACGTGACACGAATGAACCACTGTCGTCTCCGCGCGCTCTCTCGTGCTGCTCCTGCTAGGCGCATAGGGAGTGGTAGGGATGATTCGCCCCTTCAAAGACCCTGCAAGTGGAGCGAAAGCTCGCGCCATAGGACCCAGAACCTGGCTTCAATCTCCACCCCTGCCTGTTTCAATCCGGATGAGCATTTTCCGGCATGCGGTCGTGTATCACTACTGCATGGTGCACATTAAGTACCCCAGGCTAGCGGTTGTACAAAGGGTGTCGAACCGGAACCAAACGGAACCGAAAGCCGCAACCGAAGCGTTATTTTCGGCCGAACCGGAAGTGAACCGAACCGAAATCTTCGGCTCCATTTTACAACATAACAGGGAACAAAAAATCTTTTTGTTTTTGTTTTTGTGTCACAAAACGAATGTCTGAGAAATAAAATTTGGCAGCTGTATTTTTATGTGGTGATCAAATTGTCAAACAGCGCATCACGATGTATGAGAAAGCGTGGTTTTTCGTGGAACTTTGTATTGGAACTATGAATAATTACGTGTCACGCGGTCACGTGACGTCATGGTGTCAAGACATGCTGTCAAGTAATGTCATGTCACGTGGTCCTGTGACGTAGTCAGGTGACTCACTGCGTCAAGTCGAGTTAAATTGAGGACGTCACTATACTTATTAGCATTGTTGACACCGTGACGTCACAAGGCATCACGACTTCTCACCGCAAGTCACGTGACACCGTGACGTACTCGATTGCCGTGATAACGAGTCTACTGCTCGTGCTCATTGCAATCAGCATCGTCGAACATTCGGGTAATGGCTCGTAATCAATCAAAGGTAAGAATGGCTGAACTCTAAAACTCTCTAAAGCTCAATCCAAGCTTTATTATTTGCCAAGCCCAGCTAGCGCGTGACTGTGATAAATACTTACTGTATATAATTAGCGTCAGATCACGTGGCCACTTGCTCTAGTAGAGAGTTGAGGAGGGAAAGCTGTTTGTTTCCTTCACTTTTTTTGCGTCTGCCATTAAGCGGAGAGGGAAACTAACGGGTGTTTTTGCAAGTTATCAAAGTCAGGGGTTGGCTCGTAGCAGTATTTACTGAAAGAACATAAACTGTTGCACGACCTATTTTACATGTGCACATCACTGAGGCACCCAACAGATTTTTCGTAGCTGCTGAACTGTCTCAGAAAGTTGTACCCGAGCGTAGAAGCATTAAAATGACTAAATCTGACTTATTAATCTGACGATAAAGAGGACTACAAATGTGTACGGGAGGAATACCTGAAAAGAATAATCCTAGTGGCCTCAGTGGGACATCCGAACGTTGGCAGCCGTTCTAAGTCTCACAGGACTGTCGAACGTTCTTAAGTTCTCACCTATGCTTTGACCACCTCCGTATTTCGTTGAAACTTCAAAGTTTTTGGTGCAAAATAAAATAAATGAATGATTACTGTTAAAAATAAAACAAATATAATTGTCGAATTAACACGCCCAAACGCAAAAGGGTGTTCCTCAAGTGGGACTTTACTCCGCGCGAAACGTCCCACTTCGAGAAAAAACCTCAAAGCTCACGCCCTTCGTCCCTATGTCCAAAAACGCTGTCTCCAGAAAAACGCTGTTACCGTCAATTTATAAATAAAAAGTAACACAAAAGTAACGTTTTAAACTTTTTATCGGTATCGGTGACTGTAACGAACTCTTTTTGTTTTGAGGTAACGTAGATCGGTAAAGTGTTCCTTCATTTTGCGAGTGACGTGTAACGTATTTTGTTACTTTTTTCGGTAACGCCTATAGCACGGTTTTGCCGGAACGCTTCTTGAGGCATCAATAATAACGGATGTTTTTGGAACCTACTTTACCGTGATTTTTTGTTTGTGTTATATATGCTCATTGCAACTGCTGTAATATCTGAGAGCAGTTTTGGAGGTCTAAAATAAAACTAATAATATTAACAGCAATGGCACCTGCAGTATGATACCGCGCGAGCCAGACATTATGCTTAAACCTCTGGCAGGCGAGTGTTCTTAACGGGTAAATCACTGGAGCCGAGTGCGATTAAGTAAAGTTGCATATGCAGCTTTTAATATATACGATAGTCCGGTTTTTGTAATAAGAGAAATCCCTCAAATATTATTTCAAAAGCCGTTACACAAAGAAAAACCAATATTGATGAAAATTGTTCATTGCATTTCGATTCTCCTTTAATATTCCGTGGCTAGAGTAAGCTTCTAGACAACCCCTATATATTCTATGAAACATGAACAGGAGCAAAGCTGGTACAAATATCGTAGCGCTTCCGATAGGCCTTTAGAGTGACAGCCGATGTTTTACAAAGAGTTAGATATCTGGTTGTAATTTAGAAAGAGAAAGAGAGAAAAAGCTCTGTGAATTTGCGTCATCCGGATTATAGACTTTCATATTTTAAGTTGCACGCTTGTTTTACAATTACAAAAACGCTGATCCCTTCTGATCAGCGCGAAGGGTGCCGTTAGCAAAAATGCAATACATCTCATACATGTCCAAATGTAGTTTCAATGCATTACGAATATAGCTTATATACATAAATGCCCTAGAAATATGCTAAACATTTCAAACAAATTATTACTCAATATCAAAAATGCATTTTCCTAAATGCATTCATACAAATAATAAAGAAGACAACTAGATTAAAAGCAGGACTGGGTGAAGGCGAAGAAGAAGCAGAGAGCTTCTCGGGGATCTTCTGTAAAGCCGCCATTTTCGATATATCTTTTTTTCAGTGTAACTAAATCACTTCGTAATCACCATTAGACGCACCATTTGTGGAGGTGCGTCTACTTCTCCCGTACCTCTACACAAGACCTGTAACTTCGAAACAGCAGCCTTCTTGCACCAGTCGGAATGCCTGAAGACGCTACACCGCAAACACCAGGGCCACTGATCATTTCCCACCCGCGAGAACCTGGAAATTTTACTGGCACATGGGATCACGACGTAAAGGAATGAATACTTTTGTACGAGCGCATCAGGGCATCCACAACAGATGGGACCCCGTCATCATGCTAGCACACATTATCTTGAATCTTAAAGATACAGCACGGGCTTCGTTTTTGACCCACGAAGAAACGATCACATCGTGGGACATGAGCAAAGAACAACTACGACACCTTATAGGCGATCCCACAGACCGCAAGATATCGGCAAAACGCAAACTTTAGCTCCGCCCGCCCATACCTCGACCGAGTCATATATGGCGTGCGTGTAAGACATCTTGTCGTATGCCATAAAGCTGACGCCTCGATGGTCGACTCCGAGCGAATTTCGCACAATCTGAAGGGCATCGCCAACGACGCTTTTCAGCTCCTTGCTTTTAGGGACACGACCACCAAAAGCCACCTTCGTAAAAAAAAAAATGTCGGCGATTTCAAGAGATTAAAAGTGTCGGATCATATCCAACTTTACCCGACTCTCTAATACCACGGCCATTTTCACATGTAACAGAAACTCCAATATCGAAACAGATAAGAAGGATAGTACGCTGTGAGTTAGAAGCCATCTTCCCGCTCACCACGCTTTCTTGCTCAACCGAACACACAGCCGCTTACTCTATCAACAGGCAGTGATTCTCCAAGAAATGGGCCGGCATCAAGTCACAACACAGTCACGTCATGCCTGGTCTTTCAACAATCCCCCAACTTATAATCCAGGAACTCGTGACACTCACTCTCCTCCACAAGACCTCTGCGGCATGGAGGAAACCATGACAACCGTCCAATCTGCTTTTACTGTAGCGCTGCTGGTCACATCGCATGTTACTGCTGCAAAAAGATGGACCAATCGACCACGTACACTTTCTCCTATGAACTATACCGTCGCTCCTTCAATCATTGATACGCTCCGGCAGCTCCAGCCAGTCCATCTCCAAACGACGGATTTTCTACCCAGTCCTATGCTACCACTCAACCTCCCCACGCCACCGCCAGTCACCTTAGCCTGCCCCTTGACGCCATGATGTTGCTGGCCGCTGACCGCCACAACTCGGAGAAATGAGTTATGCAGCTTCAAAAGATGAGGCTGCATTACCGTCACTGCACCTAAATCTTCTGAATGTCATATCTGCCACGATACATAGCCAGCGGCCTTTTAAAATGTATGGCGTCCTTTATTATGACCTTGTGGACACAGGAGCCGCTATTTCTATTATTAGGGAAGATTTGAATTTCTAATTAGGCAAACCTTTGACCCCACCCAAATAAAAACCTCTGATCAGCACAGATGGCCTCGCAAAACACTTTCCTTAGCATTTTTGTCGCACGTATCACTCTTGAACATCAGACGACTTTTCTTCTTTCTATGGTCATCTCCAGCTGTCCACATCCTTTGATCCTCGTTTGCGTTTTTATTTATGCTCAATCTGCCTTAATAGACTGTGCGAAGAGACAAATCGAACTCGACGTTGCTGCTCATACAGACCCACCACAACCACCGATGTCTAAACTGTGTTCTATCGGGAACCACTTGCTGCGGGCCTCGAAAAAGTCGCACCAAATATTTTCACACCTGACGGCGATTAAATGCGTCCCCTGGTGTAGACATATTCATCAGCAAAAACCGGCCGTCCCACATGCCCCTGTATTTATTTCAACTGGCACGACCTACCTCTCTGTGTGATTACCTGTAGCCAAATCCCTCAAGTTCTTCCAAGTGTACCACAGTCCAAATCCCTCGCCGCGACGTGATCGGTTTTAGCATAAACTAAATCTTCTGTTGTCATAGATACACCACCTCCTCTAGTTACGAGAACACTGGCAAGATAGCGTGTCACTGAAATCAGAAGTATAATAGACCCCACATTAGACACTAAACAAGCACAAAAAAAAAACAAAAAAAAAACTTGAGGATCTTTTTCTTAAATTGCACAATATAATTTGACCTCAGCAGTCGCCCTCTAGGCCAAGCAACGGCAACTACAAATCACATTGGTACAAGTATGGTGCCTGGATCGCGTCTCCGTTTGGTGTGTTTAGCGTCCTCTTCCCCCATACATCAAAAGTGGTCCCAAAGTGGCAACAAATGACGTCACAGAAGCCGGAGGGTCATGCTGTTGACTGTCGCGATCCTTGCGGTTGGCCGTGGAAATGCTGGCGAAAAGCACGAGCGAACACGAGTGTCGCTGTCGTCACGGCATCCCAGGCGTCCCAACTTCCGGCTGCTGTACCTTCCGTAGACTGTCACAGTAGAGAGCGACCTGCAGCAGAACAGGCGTCCGCCATATATACCACAACTGTTGGGACGCCGCCAGGATCGCGACCGGCGACAGCATGACACTTCTATGACGTCATCATGCGGAAATCGAGGGACCACTTTTTGGGCGCGGTAAACACACCAGTCGGAGACGCGTTCCAGGCACCATAGTACAGGTGCCCACCCTTCTCTACATCATCGTCCAGGCCGCATATCTATTAGGGAACGCAGGATCATACAAGCAGAAGTTGATAAGATGCTGGAGAAAATATTATACAGCCTTCCTCGAGGCCCATTGTCCTCCCCAATTGTTGTTGTCAAAAAAAAAAAAAAAAACGTGGCACGTGGCATTTTTGCGTAGACTGCCATCGGCTTACGAAGATGACGGAAAAAGATGTATAGCTCGATTGTCTACACGGCGCTCTTCTTCTCCTCTATCGATCTTCGCACTCACTATTGGCAGGTCAACGTCGACGAGCCAGACAGAAACAAGACGGCTTTTATGACACCTTATGGCCTTCACGCATTTAAAGTAATGCCTTTTGGCTTATGTAGCGCCCCTTGCAACGTTCGGACGAAGGATGGGCCGTCTCTTACAAGGGCTTAAATGGATAACATGTCTCTCCTACCTAAGGGATGTGATTATCTTTGCTACGGCATTTTCATCTCATCTTGAACGACTTGATCAAGTCCTCACTTTCTTCCGGAAGACAAGCCTTGAACTGAACTCTTCTTAAAGTCAATTGGGAAGCTAAAAAATAACGTACAGGGTCACCTTGTGGAAAAACAGGGAGTCCAACCTGGCCCTGAAAAGTGCAAAGGTGTACAAGAATTTACAATGCCAACATCAAATAAGGACGTGCGTAGTTTTTTCGGTCTTCTCCTATTTTCGTCGTTTCCTTCGCCAATTCGTCCATGTTGCCGGTCGTCTTGCGAATCTTCTAAAGAAAAACCAACCGTTCTTGTGCCACGTCAATCAGCTGGCTGCCATTGTAGCTTTAAAGGCCGCAGTTACATCTAGTCCCATTTTAGGACATTTTGATCTCATGGTCCACCTGAATTACGAACAGCCGCAAGCGATTACGACATCGGCGTTGTGATGGAGCAGCACCAATCATGTGAAGAGAGTGTCATTGCCTACGCCATTCGTACACCTCTACCACCTGATCAAACTTACACCATCTCTGAGCGCGAGTGCGTGGCTATCGCCTAGGCTATCGCGAAATTTCGTCGCTGCCTTTTCGGTAATCCTTTTTCGATAGTCACAGATCAACTCGCGCTGTGCTGGACGCTGGGCCCTCTGTCTCCAGGAGTACGACTACACTGTCATCGACAAACCTAGAAAGCTTTTCCAATATGCCGGAATACCTTTCTCGACACCCAGTTGACCCAGCGGACTCCAGGTCCAATGGTAGAACACTCCCGTTGTTTCCCATATCCGTCGCAAAAAACATCGCAAGAGAGCAACGCCGCGATAGCGCTCTTCTAGCTATTTTTGACGACATCACTTCCGGCACAAAACGCTCATCGTCTGGCTTCTACTCTCTTCCGTACGGCATCCTTTATCGATAAAATCTGCGGCCAGATGGTGCTCCTTGGCTTATAGTTATTCCCAAGCATTTTCAAACCACAGTGCTCGCAAAGCTTAATGACTCACTATGCTCTGGCCATCTGGGAGTCCTTCGCACCTACGCCCACATGAAACAACGCTTCTTCTGAAAAAAATGTACCATAGCATGAAGCGATATTTCTCATTCTGTGACTTCTGCCAGCACCGGAAAACACCATCCACATGACCAGCAGTACTGCTCCAGACCCTGGCCCCTCCCCACCACCCGTTTCAGCGTGTAGGAGTGAACCTAGCTCTGGACCGTTTCCAGATTCCTCCGCTGGTAATCGCTCGGTCGCGGCTGCAGCTGGTTATGGCGCTCGGTACGCAGTTACAAGCCCACTTCTGACAGGGACAGCTGTTGACGTCGCCGCGTTTGTATTACACGAGGTCATTCTGAAGCATGGTGCACCAAGAGAACCTGTCTCCGTCCGTGGCGGTCGTTTTCTTTAGAGTGTTGGTGCTGAGATTTTACGCCTCCGTGCCATAGTCCACAGGCGGACAACGGCGTATACCGTCCACGGATAAACAGGATGGTAGAACGTCTCAACAGGACGATCTCTGCATGATATATATATGCATATCATCTTACCATCGCTATTGAGATGTTGTCCCTCCATGGGTTACCTTTGCCTATAGCTCTTAGCGCCACGACATAACCGGTTATTCTCCATTTTATCTTCCATTTGGCCCCGAACCGTCTTTCATGATAGATTTCCTTCTGCCATTACAAGACGAGTCAATGCTCATGGACTACGCGTCCGACACCGTAAGTCGGGCTGAGGAGGCGCGGCAACTGGCACGTCCTTGAACGCTTGGCTCAGAAGATCGCCAATGTGTGCGCTATAATGAAACTCACCACGCTGTCGCATAATCCCCTGCAAACTTGATCTTGCTATGGACAATACAACGACGAGTTAGCCTCGCTCAAAATCTTCTTCCACGCTGCCGAAGACCGACGTCCATTTTCGCGTTAAGCTACGTGAGCCATTTGAAAGCCAAAACGCTGACCTGCCACAGACCGCCCTCGTTCTAAGGCCCAAGCCCTACCTTCTTCCGCGAAACGGCGAGACGCCGTTTCCTCCTACGAGGAGAGTAATGATACAAGGAAGAAAGAAAATAACGAGCTAAAAGCGCGACTGGATCAGAGGCGAAGAAGAAGCAGATAATTTATTCGGGATCTTCGCTAGAACCACCATTTTCACTATCTCTCTCTTCAGGGCAATAGATCACATTATAATCACCATATCAATATCGAAAATACTATTATCAGAAGTGAACTCCAAGTACACAAAGTACACAAAGAACACAACAAGTACAAAAACTACACAATCAATATAACAGAAATATACTTTGCCAATATATACTTTAAAAGGAAGCTGAAAAGCTTTAAATGAGTTAATTATTTATTCTGTCGTGGTTGTGCTCGCTGAGGTCCGAAAATCACAACCGTTTTGACACAAAAATAAGCACTAAACGCGTAAAAAAGGCGAAGAAAGCTAGGAGCGATCGCCGCAGCGGTACGCCATTCGCTAGTCACGCGTGAGGCGCCACTACGGCATAAAAGCACATTCTTGATTCTCTCTTGCTCCGTCGCATGCGGAAGTAGCTTTACGCCGAAGCTTCTGCTCTTGTAAGTTGGGTTCGGCTTCTGATATTTCCAGATATTCCGATGAATTCGAAATGGCCATGTGTCCTGAGGGCCCTCGACGTGACAAAGTATGCGTTCCACCCGTTAAACAGCGGTAAAATGGGCCCCGCAGCTAGTAATACGGGCAGACAGGAGGAACCACTTGTGTAAACGCGACAAACTCTTTGCTACTTAGAGTAACGTAAAACGTTTACAATAAACAGAGTGCCATTAAAGCGACGCGTTAGGCCGGATTAGCGTGACTCTCCCCAAAACGGTCATCAGAGGAGAAGAATTCGGCACAGATCGGCCTTTATGCTTGGCAGCTGCTGGAAACGTGACCGTACAGGCTGCATTGTTTACCAAGGCTAAAGTGGTTTGAAGGGATAGTAAAATCGGCTTCGGGCGACGAATAGAGCTTTCCCTGAAATAAGACGGGTGATGAGATAAGGTCTCCGTTCTGCCAACGTGATGTCCTTGCGTCTTAAAACTTCAAACTCGCCCCCTTCCTCCCCCCTCCCCTTTTTTTCAGTAACTTAGACTATATAAAAAGCCTTTTAAAAGGGCCACTCTTGTAATATTGTAATAGAGGTCCCTCTACTGCGTCAATTGTGTTTGCCAACAATTGTTATGCTGTTACAACTGGAGAAAAAGCGGAGATGTGTTCCCGGGAGCCCTTAATTTAATGTGGATTTCGGGAAAGCTTCCTGGGCCTCTACATTCACATACTTCTCTCAAGATTCTTTAACTACGTTAGACCACCACTAAGCATTATCATCGTCCGATCGCATCTACATGGCAAAAATAACCATTCCATTATACACAATCTTTATACAGAAACCACTGCGTAACTTGAAAAAAATAGAACTCAACGACAGAATGTCACATACTTTGTATTTCCAAAAAAAAGTGCTCCTAAAGAAAATATGAACCTATTGAAGGAAAACAGAAAAAAATTTATGTTTACGTTTAAAAAACACATGTGACCTAGAATAGTATCAGCAACTCTAAAAACGAAGCGAACACTAAAACAAGTTGCACCTAGAAAGTGCTGTAAAAGGGGACTGGAGCCACGTCAGAAAACAACTCTTCTTTTGCCCAGCCCCCCAGACCCCTTTTTTTTGCCTGAATTAAAGGATACATACATACATACAAGTCGCATGAATGATGAGTGGCTTGACAGGTTATTACAACATATACTCCTTTGCAAAGTGACTAAGTTTTCTAGTAGACAGAACGTTGGGGCTCCAATCCACGCTGTGAAGGTGGTAGGCCAACGAAGCTGTGGTATCACCAGTGGAGTGCGCTCCTTATACCGCCCCTGGAACGCGAATTTGTGAACCCCGAGGTCCGCAGCGCTATTTGAATCCCCTGGTGTCTGGTGGCCGTACTAAAATCAACATGGCGGCACAGCGAAACCAAAACCGAAACCGCCCGGCAACACAATTGTGCTTGGACGGATGGTGGTAGCGTACCCAGAATCAAAAAAATAAATATTGCAGCTCTTTTTTTCTTTTTTGCCCGTTTTTGTGCTGCTTCGCTGCTTCTGCTGCTCTGCTGCTGATTTTCGTGTTTCAATGTTGTTCATGTGCGTTCAAAACGCACACAGCCAGCACTGAAACGCGAGACCAGCAGCAAAGCAGCAGAAACCTAGCAGCAACGAAAGTGACACATACACAAAATATGCAATGCTTGTTCTTTGCCTTCATCTCTATTCAACAGGCAGTAGAATATACAAAAGAAATTTCTCACTATTTTGCACACAATAATCACAGAAATGAACAACAAAGAACAGGATAAAACGATTAAGGCTACGTGCGACGAAGGTGATGATTAACGTCCTTGCAAAAACACTTTGCTACACTTACACAAACTCTCGTGGTTCGTGATCTCTTCAGCTTCTTAGCTTATACTCGCCAAAGCCTTGCGCCGTTCAGCCACAGGCGTGGATCCTGAAAAAGAAACGTTGAATTACTTGCTTGATTGGCCTTTACGTGCCTGACATGGTCATATGAAAACAGCAGCGCATTATCTGTACCTCCTTTGAAGAAACGGTAGTATCAGAGTTCAACACAGCGACATTAAATACTCGTGTCCTCCCTCCGTTTTTCTTCTCCTGAGTTAAATGCCACCACGCTAAATTGACAATCATTTCGAATTTTACTATACAAGTAAGCGTAAGTAAAGACCTACGACGGTGTATTGTAACTAAAGGAAACTAAGCAATGAGGTTAAAAATAACAGAAGCTCAGTCTTTGGGTATCGAGTCTGCATCGAAAACCTGTATTAGTTTTTAATTATTATCACTTAAATTTAAGAGTGTCGACATGCAAACGAAACGGGAAACCAGTACGATCGCTCCATCGCTCATCCTCAGTTCATCGAAAAATATTAGGTTCATTTTCACTCCTCGCGAACACACGCGTGAATCGCTGACAAGAATCCCAATAAATAGCTCACTACAAAAAGCTTTACCATCTTTGAAGCGAGCATATGTGTTCGATCTTGATATTACATTGAAGTCGCCAGATATTTGACAACGAAACATTTCTCGCGCCGAATGAACAAGGGGAATCCTAAACAATATTAGAATTTGGTTTGTGATTTGAAACCATCGCAGCTATTGGCAAGATGAAACAATTAATACTCACTACCACTGCGACAGTTAGATTCTGCTGTAAACATTTAATCAGAAACTTAAGCAAGAGATGACCAAAAAGAGCGTACCCTAACGCCACGTCCATTGGAACTCGAAACCTCGAAACAGCAGGTGGTGTGGTGATGAGAAATTCATGCTTGACCACATTACAAAAACAACAAGTTCCCGCGAAAAAAGAAAGCCGCGCACGCACGAATGCGGCATGAATCTCGCGCCGCGACGTACTCCCAGTAGCGAAACAGCTCGCGGGCTCGCGTATTTCGCCTCTCGCGCGTTCTAACCGTCCACCGACTTCCCAGGCGCCAGCGGCCAGCACATCTCACGAGCGCGGGTTCGGAGAGAGACAGCTCGCGCCCAGACGTTGACTGAGTGAAAAGAGAAGTTACGATAACAAGCTTCAAAACCATTCACACCTTCAAAACAACTTCACCTTTATTTCACTTCATTAAATATATGAATCATATTTATTTTAAAGAAAATAACAGTGCCAACGTTCGCTGGGAGCGCGCCAATCGGAAGCAGTTCGCCGGACCGGACGATCGTCATAAATATACGTGGCCGGACGGAGTAGCCGAGGAGCTTCACCCCTGGTATCACCTGCAACGATTGCCCACTACATTGCATACCAAATGATTGACGAAAGAAAGTAAATGCACGATGTCAAGCCATTTTATATATATATAAAGACTTCGTATGCTGCATGTGCCGCGGCAGCTTGTGCAGCTGCAATCTTGACCGAGAAACGCATGCGGGGAGAGCTATGGCTTCGCATTCTTCGCACGCGCCTTGTCACATATCATGTGGTTTGGCACTTGTTTTGTGTGTTTTTATTGAAACAAGCGTCAAAACCACATGATAGATGATAAGGCGCGCGTGAACGATGATAAGGCGCGTGTGATGGTTTTCTGTCGGCTACTGCTTTGTCGACGTACACAAAACGTCCGACCTACGATGTCATACACAGCTTCGCTATAAAAAGAAATCTTGGGTAGAGGAGTCGGTCCGGAGAAATATGGTGCCTTCAAAGATATCAACAAAAACCAAAAGAAAAACACTAATATAAGGCGGTTAACTACAATGAAGAGCCACTGGAAGACCGCTATTGGGCTACATGATCGCGGCTTTTCTAGTACTAACAATGTTCCACAAATAGTAATGTAATAGTGTTTTTCTAGAACAGTCGACCTATTCTTCCTTCTCTATAGTTTTGTCTCCTATTTTCGTGTGCCTTAGAATTCACTGAATTGACTTCTTACCTCCAAAGGTGGCCGGCAGAGCGTCGGGTTGAGGCGAGCCTCCTTCAGACGCAAACCAATACGTACATTGTTTTCATGTGTGCCCGCCGGAACACGTTCCAAAAAAATAAAAAAAACAGTGTACTTGGTGGGCCCAAACTCATATGTTTGCATTTCAGAAACCCATTCTTTTGTAAAATTGGAGTCGGAGTGGAAATGGCGGTAAGCGGGAGGAACAACTGCGAAGAACGCACTGTTTGTGCAAGCAGACGGCAACACGGGAGTACGGCATCGTGCAACGTGTCCAGATTAGCCCGAAGCAGCACCGAAGCAGCTGACTAGCGCAACGGCGCTATTCAGCTGCTTCGGTGCGACGGAAATTCCGCAAACCTGTAAACAAACAAGGAAACAATCACCACGTCGGGCGACTGAGTCAACATCCCGGTCAAGGGATAAAAGCAAGCGCAAAGCCGCGGCGAAACGACGAAGTCTTGAACAGTCAGTAAGAGTAGCCTACAAGGGATGCGCGGCCAGCCGCGGCGAAATCCTCCAGCCGGGCCTTTAGTGACGTCGCCTGACGGGCTTCCTCTTCTCTCTCCTTTCCCTCTGCCTCGAAGAGTCGTGGCTTCAGCACTACTTTGAAGGCGCTTCTCCGGTTCATCTGTGCATAAAATGATCAAACAAATATGATATTCGTGATGGCTGGGGTCGAATAAACGAGGCTCGGGTTTTCTGTTTCTCATATATAAAACCGTTTCAGCTTCCCTTTGAGACTGAGTGCCTCTCAAATATATTGTTGTAAATATCTGTAAAGATCATACAAAATAAGTTTTGAAAGCCTTGAAAATCTGAAAACGTTGAAGTAAGCGGAAAACGTAATTGTCACACCATCACAAACATATTTTCACGCAGATAGGTACTGAGCTGCTTTATGACTGATTCCCTGGTGAGAAAGCGTAATTTTTAAATTACGCATTTCTCATGTCACACTGTGCTCCTGCAATTGTAAAGAAATAAAGAACACTGACCTTTCAGATCATGAAACATACCTGGGACGCCCTGTTCTTATACTGCAGGTGGCTACTTCTGTTAACATGAATGGTTTATTTTAGACCTCCTTAACGTCCCTCCGATATACCAGGTGTTGCTCTGAACATATATGACACCAAAAAACTCGGGATAAAGTAGCTTCCAAAAACATTCATTATTATTAATGCCGCCAGGTGCGTTGCGGTGAAGCCAGAAGGATAGAACTGAGAAAAGAGGGAAAGTGCTAAAATTGGCCTATTTAACTGGTTGTCCATACAATACTACAAAAATACTATTATTCCCAAGACTTGTATTCAGTATGTCTATACCTTATGGGCTATCAAGTAAAAAGGTGGACAAAAATTAAAAGTGGCATTTTTTAGAAACCCAATTTCAGATATCTAAACATTTTATATATTAGAAGGTTGGAGTTCGATATATTTTTTTTCGTAAAGAGCATCAGGACAAAACTTGTACTACCAGACAGCCTATAATCATAACTATGCACTGATATTTGTTTTATTTCCTTATCTTGAACGTTACCGTGAACTGGAACAATTAAAATTAAAATGACACCAGGTGGCAAGTTTGCTATTTTATAAAATAACTCTAAAACTTAAAAATCACCGTTTTATTGATAAAAATGTTCCTTGAAATGCTCTGCATCACAAAAATATATTACCCGTTTGAGTAATGAGAAGTGTCTTAAAGCGATGTGGAGATTAAAAAAATCAAATTGAGTTTAAGAAACATTTTATTCTGCTGGCACTTCGAATTTTATTTCGGCGAAACTATTTCGTTCAACTATTTTTAAAAGACGCTTGTTCATCGGAGAGATTGAGCTACCACATATGATGTTTTCGAAAATATCTAAAAACCCATAGTCTTCTTCCCCCCCCCTCCCTTCCCGACAAGCTTGGTCGAATTCAAATGAAATCAGCCTGCACAATCGAATTCTGGCTCAGCTAACAAAGACTTTCTGTCCGTCCGTGGCAAGCATGGTGCGACACGTAACGTCAGATCACGTGACTCATGGCGCGAAGAGCTGGTGCCACCCGACATTACGATGCCAGCAACGTCATTAGATCTACATGGCGTTTGGTGTCAAGTAGTATCACGTCACTTGACCACGTGGAATGGTCACGTGACGTCCCGGCATCAAACGGCGCTGTTTCACATGACGTGACGTCTGCTCGTGTAACGTCAGTTACGTTACATGACACCGCATGATGATGCCTTGATGTCACGTGACGACACCTCATGACGTAAGGTTACGTGACGTCACGGTTTCACGTGAGACTGTTGATGATACGGTGGCATTACGTGAGGCCGCTTCGGTGGCTCCGAGGCAAAGCGCCGGCCCTTGGATCCCCAGGTGGCGTGTTCGAATCCCGGCCCAGACAACATCAGTATGACGAAGGCCTCTAGCAGAAAAGGCGCCGTATAGCCCAGCCGTCGGTAGCACGCAAGAGATCCCAATGTGTTTGAAATTAGTGCTTAGTCCTGCGCTGGTAACTGCCAGATGCCCTTGCGTGTTTGGCACTTAAAACCCCCTCGTGAATCAGTGTATCAATAAAAATAAACAATGCAATAATGCATATGACGGTTTCATCTAAAGATTTCAATACATCTGGCAATTGTTTATGACACCCTAAATACGCGCACTTCACAACCTTTACCTCTTACTGACGTCTCAATTGCTCTTTTTTCATATTCTTAAATCTCAGGAAAAACGCAGAGTTTGCATGGCGTACAGACTATGTTACGCTCTCGTCGATGCGAAAAAACAGGTGAACGCCGCACACAATAACAATATTTTGAAGATGCGATAATTTTTACCACTAATTTTGTTTGCGATGTTGTGTTTGTTTGCGCAGAACCCCCAACAGATAAGAGAGACAGTTGTCGAGTGTCTGGGAAGATTCACTGAGGGATTGCTTGTGCTATATCCGGTAAGATCGGCATTTTGTTGACTTCGCTAGATGTTGTTTTCAGCATGCTAAAATACACGGCTTTGAACCAATGACACTTATAACCTTAAAAAGTGGGAAAACAAAGGGACAAGACAACACGAATTCGTGCTCTCCTATCCCTCTGTTTCACCACTCTCCAGGTTTAGCAATGTCAGTTTTTAGTAGCTCGCCTGCACTCTTGCAATATCTTTAAACTAGACCTTTTCAGGAATTCCTAGGAGACCTCGCGGCTATCCCATATTGCACTGCGCTGCGAGGGTAATTGAGGAAGCTGTTCCAATGTAGGTTTGTGCTGACTGGACGCTTCGTAAATTCTAAGATTGCCATGAATCATTCCATCTTATCATTAAAAGCTCAGAAGACACCACAAAAAAATGAACAAAGAACGACGTCATCGCGTACTTTGTTTTGCTATGTATCTGCCTTCTCTGCGTTCTGAACACTGATCTTTACGATTGGGGCTCTATGGCGCCTAGCTGTACTCCGAGCCTGGCGTAGGTGAGGTCACCGGGAATTCGATGCTAATCCAGGAAGTCGGCCATCTGCTGGGCTTCCTTGTACATTCAGTGAATGTTTTGGTTCATGCGTTATTGTGTCTTGAAGTGAGTTTTAATACTCCATTTTTGGAATTACATCCCGATAGTAATGCATTTAAGCGCGGGACATATGCACACTTGGTCGCCAAACCCGTTACACACAAAGTGTGGGGGCGAAGTTCGCGGAGCCTGCTGACTGAACTTTCGCGACGATGGCGTCACGTGGGACGGGATGTCAATCATCCGAACCCTCTCGGTACTCAAATTTCAGCGAGATTGTGAAACACACAAAGTCGCAGCGAGCTTCCTCGGAGCGCTCGCGAGCAACACCGTGGGGCCAGCCGATTGAACTGCACGCACGGATGACGTCGCGCCCGCATGTCCCTGTATCTTTACGCCGCGTAAAGCATGGAACACATGACCGGTGAGACGGCGGTGCGCGCTGATCGCCGCTTGCCGCTAGGCGCACCATAGGCGCACCGCGCGACTTAATCTCTATCGACCAGGGACCCTAATCTGTACTACACTGGGCGAAAAAGTCGCCGAGAAATCTGGCGGCCGGGATCAGCCAACTACGCGCTTGACCTTGGCGCCCACCAATCAGAGCCGCCGGATTTCTCGCCGTCCTTTTCGCTAAGTGTTTAGATTAGGGCTCCATATTTGAGCGCCGCGGCGCCGTGCGGAAGTGACGTAGCGACGTCACCACTGGTTGCTATGATACTGCCGCGCGGCGCCCGTTTTCGTCGCTGATGTGTCCCCTGCTTTAGAGTCAATGCTGTATAGATGGTTCCTAGACCGGCGGTAAATGCTTCAAACTTCCTCGTCGCAAACTCGTCGTTTGTGGATGTTATTAGTTACGACAAAGTGACGTTTCACAACTTTGAGAAGGATCTATCTGAGGCCGAAATCTTCGTTTCGGAATCATGGCGAAGTTTGAACCTTGTGATATTGTAATGTTGTGAATAACTGTAAAGCCGCGGTGTACGCGGCTTTAGAGGTCGTCTTCCGCCATTTTCAATATAGCTACCGGGGTCACCCAGAGGCGGTGTATGTAGAGACGTCGGTACTGTCGGAGAGATGAGGGGGCGACGGGGATGGCGAGGTTATGACCAGCGCACACACAAATGAAGGTCAGGAAGTGCTCTAAAAAATTCTACGGGAGATAGATTGAGAGAGAGATGGGAGGGGGAGTGGTAGTGAAAAACGAGAATATCACCCCCCCCCCGCGCACACACACACATACACACACACCATTTTTTTATACTTTTCTAAAATGTCTGGGCACTATGTAGAAGGCTGTGGTCTAGGCTGGGGTGATCGCCTCCCACCTTTACCCCCTCTCCCCTTGCTTTCTCTTCCGACGCCACTAAAGGGGGGGGGGTGATCAATCTAACAAAATCTAATACTATTAATATTATTAATATATCCATCATTAAATATGTGCACGCGGTATAGAGCTAGTATTTTTGTTAACGCAACGAAGGCAGAGGCCCGCGTCTGCGTGTATATACACGATTTAAATAGCCGATCAGCTGGTGCGCTGTGTCTGGGATCGACCGGTTGGCACGCGTTTTTGTCAACCACTTCAGGGCTGATTTCTCCCAAGCGCTTTCGCGATCTGCGAAGCGGCAACCAATCGCAACGCGACGCTGACGTGACGTTGATGGCTTTCGAAACAAGGTGGCATCTAGTAAAGAAGAAAGAATAAACACGTAAGACGAAGAAGACACAACCACACCTTTCGTCACCTAATGACGCGTTCACACAGGAAGCTCATCCGGAACCTCGAAGTGGAACCGAGCGTTCTCAACCACAAACTGGCTGGGATTGAGCGGTCGGAGCGCGTTTTGCCAACCGCTTTGGGACCAATTTGCCCCAACCTCTTTCGCGAACCTCAAGGCGGCAACCAGTCGCAACGCGACGCTGACGTGGCGTCGGTGGCTTTCGAAACAAGATGGAATCTGTTACTGGTGAGACTTCCAAAGCGCTGTATTCCTAGGGTTGCAGCAGACAAATCAACGAAGAAACGTGATGTTCACGTTCGTCACTTGATTCCCCCGCGAAAAGAGTTGGCTCGTAATCCTTACAGCCTTCGCCCGGGTAATTTGGTTCGGGTAAGGGTTATCATTATTTCTGGTTGTCAAAGCCCGTCGCTCGATGCCTTGATAGTGTTTGCCCGTAGAACATCGGAACCCGCACCTGATTGACCAAAATGACAGCTTTTATACCCACTAAGACAGTCGCATGGACAACTGAAAGCTTTCAACACAGTGCATGACCACCACGAAGGCCGATAGAGACATCGTGAGCATAAATGCGTAGCCAACACACTTCCGCGGAGCGGGCAGGGTACCGTCGCTAACTCAACCTGTAACGTTTACTACTACCAAAAAGAATAAAGGGAACCTACGCAAGAAACACGTCAACGTGCAAGACGTTGAAGAGGTAATCCATACGGCGTTTATTTAAGCTTAATGTCAAACAAACAGTAGACTCGATCGACGTGCGAGTGACGAGGAGAGTCCGCCACCAACGAAGCCACGGTCATCTAGTACCGGACACATTTCCGCACCACGGTCCACCAGTGCCGCTCACTACTCGAAAAATTACAAAAGTGAACGACGAGGGGGGGGGGGGAACTGGCACTTTACCCCGAAAACCAGGTCAGCTATTTATGCGGGAAGGGTCCATTTCAAAGAAAAGGTCGGGGATATCTTCTTCTGAGTCAACAAGGCGCGTCTAGCTGGGCTTTGCTTGTTGGCGAAGTCGAGAGAATATCATGCGGGTTTTGCGGGTCCAGGCCTCAACTCGTGATGAAAGAGAACAGCCTGAAGAAAAATCTTCAGAATACCAAAATAGATGAATTTTGGATTTGGATCGTGGAATATACTGGATTCTGGATTGTAAAACAGGGTTGCCAAACGCAAGTCTCAAAAGATCTTGAGTGATCGCCGAGAAACCGCCAAGTGCGTCTCGGTGTGCCTGAACGGGGTCGCTCGCGAACCGCGTACTCAACCGCTTCACAAACGCAGCTCAACCGCCAGTGCGAATGTTCCATAAGACTGCTATGGGTAGTCTAGCGAAACCGTACCTTTCTGTGTTCTTTAAGGCAAAAACACATAAGAATGGTGTACCTCTCAAAAGTATTGTGTCGGTTGGAGCCGTTGGCTAAAGCCTCTAGGTCTCTTCTTCCAAAATCATCTGTGACGCATCCACCACTCGTAACCTTTTAGAGTGTCTAACGCACTTGAATTTATTTCACGCATCAGTTGTTTTCAATATTTTTCCTTACCACACGTTATTTTTTTCCCTCGACATTAAAGACATATATTTCAACCTGGATCCAACCGGCCTGCTCGTTTCAGTCTCTGTCGCCAATCTCGAACATAGAGCCGTTGATTTTAAAAATTTCTCTAGTGTTTCTGTTGAGTGATCTGTTGACTTACTTGAGCTTCACCTCCTGTTGACCTTATTCGAACAAAGATCTGTAGCCAAAAACTGGGCGTTTGCATCAGCTCTTGTCTCGCCCATGTTCTCAGCGATATTTTTCTTCTTTTCATTGAGAGATCTAGAATGGCAGATATGTTTAACCCCTGTCCTGGCTGCGATGTTTTTAGATAGGTCGGTGACTACTTAATCATTTATGTTAACTCAATCTCCCCTGAAAGTATTACGGACGCCTTTTCCGCTTGCTCGTCTGGTTTTACCTTCACGAAGGAAGAACCTTCGAATGCAGGGTCAGATTACCTCAATCTGCCGCTTCATGCCAGTTCCTCTGGTCTTTATTGGGCTTTCCAGCAAAGATACGTTAAACCCGCTCTTCCTTTTTCTAATGCTCACTTGGAGTCAGTTAAACACAGAATCATGAGATCACTGGTTTCATCATCTTTTACAAAGTCCTGTCATCATTTTTTAGAAGGCAGTTTTAAAACTCAACATCAGAGGCTTGTTCAAATTCAAAATTCAAATTCTTTATTGATCCCTGAATCAGAGAAAGGAGGCCGAGAAAAAAGCAACTGACACGCTGCTTGACTAGCCTCTGCCCCCCATAGCAGCCCAGGGAAGAACAAACATAAACGTAAAGACACTATTATTTGACATATTCATTACAGCATGGGAAAGACAACCTCATCTATATTGCTAAAAAGAAGAACGTAAACAAAGAGGGAGAGATAAAAGAAACGAAAAAGGATGTAAAAGAAATAACAACACGCGCAAGACGCGTACAATCGTTATACTCAACTTCTTTTTTTTTTTACATGGGAGTAATTATTAGACGAAAAGTGAACATATTTGTCTGGCGGACATACTGAAGATATCTACATCGAGTTCATAAAAACGATTCAGAAGATGGGGGAGGGTACATTTTAACATCTGATTCCCATAGTTTGTTCTTGAATGTGGCACTATCCTTATCTCAGCATTACGTGTTGGATAATTCGCTTGTCTAAGTTCAAGTTGGGAAATTAATAGATACATATTTTCGTTCTGTCTAAAAGACCTTTTGTACGAAAGTGCAAGTTTATAACTAAGTGATTTGGAATTTGTACTATATTAAATTTATGAAATAATGGCTTGGTATGGCTATCGTATGCTGCATGACATAAACCTCGAATTGCTTTTTTTTAAGATTATGTATTAGTTTAAGATTTGTAGCAGTCGTGTTACCCCATACTAAGAAGCAATAGTTGTAGTATGTGTAAAAAAGGGACTTGTATATAAGTAGCATAACAGAGATGGGAATTATATTACGGTATCTATATATAACCCCAACAACTTTCGATAGCTTATTACTTATCTGTTGCATAGTTTCGTCCCAACACAGGTATTCATTAAATATTATTCCTAGTACTTTTACATTTTCTACTATATCTATTTTATTTCCACCAGGTGAAGGGATAGTCATATAGGTACATTTTGTATTACGTGATCTGAACAGAACGGCTTTAGTTTTATTTACATTTATTTTTAAGGAATTTAATATCGTCCAAGCATTTAGTTTATCAAGATATTGGTTTGCCTTATGTATAATTTGGTCAGCGTCGTTCCCTGAGAAAAAAGAGAGGTGTCATCTGCATATATGATGTAACTAACGGTATCATCAATATTTACTATATCATTGATATATAAATCAAAAAGAAGTGGCCCCAGTATACTGCCTTGAGGCACGCCTGCTGTTAATTTCCCAAGATCTGATCTATTTTTATTGATTTTTACACACTGATAGCGGTTTTCAAAATAACTTTTAATCATCTCTAGAGCGACACCGCGAACACCTAGCATGTATAACATTTGAAATAACGTTACGTGATTGAGGCGATCGAATGCTTTCGAAAAATCTATAAACACTCCGAGTGTAACCAGTTTATTTCAATATTATTTAAAATTATTTCTTTTTGCTTTAACAGCGCGAGTTCAGTAGAGCGACCTTTTCTGAACCCATACTGACAGGGTGTCAGGATTGAAAATTTGTCACAAAGACAGTATAATCGTTTATGTAAAATTTTTTCTAGGCCTTTCGAAAAGATTGGTAATACGGAAATAGGCCAATAATTTCCTATGTTATTTTTATCTCCAGCTTTATGTAGAACTGAAACTTTTGCCACCTGCGTTTTCATAGGAAAAACCCCCGTTTGCAACGCTAAATTAAAAATATGTGTCAAACACGGAACAATAGATTGTAGTACATGCTTAATAGGTTTAATTTGAAGGTGGTAAAAATCACTGCTCCTGCTATTTTTTAAGTCTTGAAAAACTGAAAATACTGCATCTTCATAATTTGGATGAAGAAACAAACTGTTATGTACGCTGATCATGTATTTGGAAGCATGCTCACTATGTGTACTATAAAGAAGTTCAAGAAAGTATTCATTAAATTTTTCTGCTAAAGCCACACCACTTATGTTAATACCATCAATTTTAAGTGTTCTTATCTTATCTATATGCAATCCATTTTTCATTAAACTAGTACACTTCTTCCAGACCACATCTGACCGCATATCCCTATTAAACAAATTGTAGAAGTATGCGTGTTTAGCTTGTCTTAGGGCTTTAGTTACCGCGTTCCGTTGTTTTCGGAAGGCAGACAAAATGGCAACATCTTTGCTAAGTACAAATTTATGATAGAGAACATTTTTCTTTTTAATCATGTTTAATACTCCAGACGTACCCAAGTCTTACGAGATTTGTGGTGAACTTTATGAAATTGATATGGAAAGCAACGATCATATAATATACTAAATTTTTCTAAAAAAACGTTAAAGGCTTCATCAGCTGACACACTAGACAGAACCACTCCCCAGTCCTCAGAGTTCACTTGTTGTTCAAATTTTTCAAGGTTTTTTGCGCTTACGTTTCTAAAATAGACATCTTGTGAACTAATTTCCTTCTTCTTAAAGCCTATGTCAGCAAGCATATAAATTGGCAGATGGTCACTAAAGGTTTCTCCCACTACTCCCGAGATTACATCGGACTCGTGCACATTTGTTAAGAACAGATCGAGCAATGCTTCGTGATTAGGTGTAATACGAGTAGGCTGTACAATAACATTAAGCAAACCGTACGACTGAAATAAAGAAAGGAACTCTAGTTGACGTGGAGAAGACGTAAGCATATTTATGTTAAAATCCCCACCACAAAAAACCATTAACTCATTTTCACAAATAAACCTAAAAAACACATCAATAAATTCGAGAAAAGCAGTAATATTTCCACTTGGCGGTCGATAAACAACACACAATACAGATTTATGGTGTTTTAACGTCAGCATCTCGTAGTCATTTGTGATAATCGTAAAATCATCAATCACGACACACTCAAAACTTTTTTTTACATACATGCATACACCGCCACCTTGTTTATCATTACGACATAAATTGAAATGTTCCTAATTTTCTAACGCGTCAACTTAATCCCCCGTTCTATACCATGTTTCGGTTAACATAATTACATCGTACATAAAATCAAAACTCCCCTAAAAGATGCCAAGTTCCTCGATTTTATTTCTTACCGATTGAACATTAAGGTGAAACAGACTAAACGGTACATTATGTTGGTGTTTAAAAATAAGCCCAACTTCACGGGGCGACAAATATGGCTTGTCATTCATGTTTAGAAACAAAAAACAAATTTAGAGTAACCAACTGAAAGAGCAACGAAATTAGTCTAGTTTTGACATGTCATCCTTCGTTGCTATTAGATTGGACCGAGCCCCATCATTCTACCTTACGAAGACCTTTCTATTCCTGTACCAGACAAACTGATACCTTTTCGCCCTTGCCCATTCCTTTGTTTCCCAGAGAAGCGATTTTTCTTGCTGTGTCAAATTTTCCGAAATAAAAATCTTGCTTCGAGCACGTTTCAGGTTTGACCGTTTATCTAGCCACAGGTCTCGCGTTGCCTGGCTAGCAAAGCGAACAACGATTCCGGGTGTTTTATCTGGACGTGAAGCAAGTCTGTGCGTTACAACAACTTGATCTGTGGTCAAGTCGGGGACATCAAGTTGCCTTGCCAGCTCATTTAGTTTTGCCATGTGGTCTTCATTTTCACTTGTGGGGATCCCGTGTATTTCTAAGTTTTGTTTTGCGATTCCTCCGTTCCAGGTCGTGAACTTTATGCTTTAGTTGATCAATTTCAGCTCCGGCTCCTGATTTCTCTAAGTTTGTGACCCTTTTCTTCAAGTCTTTTATTTCCTCGTGTTGCTCACCAGGACGTTTCAACACATCGTCGTAATTCTCCGACATATGCTGAAGGGAGAGTTCCATACCATCCACCGTTGCCTTCAAGTTTAGGAGCGTGTCCAGCTTTGTATTCATAGCCACCAACATGTTTGCTACATTCAGTTCGGTGTTTTGTGTTTGGTTTTGGCCAACTGCAATTACAGCTGGAGGCACCGATGATTTAGCTGTCTGGACGTGCGAGGTCAGAGGGCCCTCCCGTGCAGACTGAGACTCTAGCGAAGAAGTAGACGAACGTCGAGCGTGCACTTTGCAAGTGTTGCATGCCCAGTGATCGAGACTCTCCTGTGGCATTGACTTAAGAAACGTTTTTGTAACCCCAGAGCACTTCCCAGTGTGATAAGAGTGCTCACACTCTGAGCATTTAATGGAAGAACTTTCAGATGCCACCGGTTTCTGGCATGAGATGCAGTCACTCATTTTGAAAATATGCTAAAAGAGGAATCAACACAAAGCAACACGACAGCAGACCAGCGGAATGCAAGTAGTCAAACACGCGGTGAAGAGCCAGCGAAAACAGTGCTTACCTACAAAATCAGAAGCAGCATGTCAGATTAAGTTGCCGGGTGCAAAAGAGAAGAGTGACGTTGCGGAGCACACCAAACGTAGCTCGACGCGGTTGTTGTGGTCACCGAAGAAGCGTGCGGGAACGGCTTACTGTGCTGGCTTGGCGTTTCGATGTTGCCTGGTTCGTTCCTCGCCGGTGACTGCGTCGTTCCTCCCCGGTGACTGCGGTTCCCCGTCGTCCTTTTTCGCTCCGTCTTGGGGAGTTTGCCTCTTGGGTCTCAAGTCCAGCTCCCTGCCACCAAGAAGAAAGCCCGATTTTCAGTCATCCCTTAACGTGCAGAACTCCGCTCTTCTGTTGAAGTCCAGTGCATCACGGTTTGACACGAACGTTGTGTTCTCTTGCTGTATGCGCCTCCAGCAACTCTGCCTACAAGTTATCAATAACCGTATTCCGAGTTGCTGCACCGTCAAACATAAAAATAAGTTCATGCCATGCAAAAAAGACGAAAGTGTACTTCATACCCTTGAGCTGCGGGAGCCATTTAATAAGTCAGACTGATAGGTAGAAATCACCGACCCCGGGAACATAAACATAAAGCTTCTGATGAATCAGCCCGACTCTATCATCCCAAAGACTTGCACCTCGTTTCTGCACAAACTGCGAGCCTCATTTCGTAGGAACGAGAACCTTGGGGTGCAAGCATAACAACAGACACGGCCGGATAAAATAACATACATCCGACGAACAGCGCAAACAACAACGTTTGATCCCTCATCTTCCTGATGAAAACTGAAGTTAAATTTCTAAAATCAGAGATGACTCTTGACCTGACTTTGTGTCTTATCTAATGAAAGATGGGGGTTATTGCGCTGTCTCAGTCTTATATTTTTATTCTTTCAATCTTACCCCAATCCTTAATATACGGTGAATTTTATGGCATCCGTCACTAGAGGTACGTCCAATACGCTGTAGTCAGGCCGCTTGAGCATGACAAATCAACGAAGATGCGTCATTTTAACGTCCGTCACTAGAATCCATCTGCGAAAATAGTTTACTCGTAATCTAAATGGCTTAAGCCCTGCGCTTTGTTTCGCGTATAGTTTGTTTGTTATTCGAGGTAAAGCAGCCCGCCGCTGCGCTGCTTCGTTAGCATTTTCCGTGGAACATCGAACACGCCCTGGCTTGACGAATTGACTTTCTGTACCCACTAAGCAGTCACGTAAGCTACCGAAAGTTTTCGAGGCAGCGTTCACGACCACCATGAAGGCCAATAAAGACGTCGTGAGCCAAATTGCTTGACGACACACGACCGCGAAGTTGGCAAGGTACCTGCGCCAGCACGACCTATGGCCATTTCGACTATCAAAAGAGATAGAGGAACCTATTCGGAGACAAGTGAAAGTGGCGTACCAAAGGAACGCATACGTAATCCAACCGGCTTTTATTTGAGCTTAATATCAAACAACCACCTCAACTCGATCGACTCCTGTTCCGAGAGAGAGGAGAAACGCCACCGATGACATGACCGACCGGCACCGAACACATTCCCCGCACCACGGCCCACCAGTGACGTTCACCACCTGAAAATTATAAGAGCGAACAATTCCACAAACTGGCCTCTA
>JAZHYW010012225.1:0-32574 GCA_037355805.1 Ixodes ricinus
AGGTTATTTCAGTAATGAAAGTGAAACATGTTTCTTCGTCCTTAGAGCAGACTTCATCCAACCGTTTACTTATTTAATAATACAAAATTATCCGCCAAGCGAACTGTTGGGGAAAACATCCATAACAGACGCATAATTGATGAATGCTAATAAGATGAAGCTTCAGAAAGATGTTGAATAACATCAGGCATGTTATGACAAGGTTCCCCTGACTTACCTATATTAATGTCGAGCTCGTTTTAAAGTTCTATAATTATTTTATTCTACGTTTGCTTTGATTGACTCACCATGAGGGCAGACAGCACAAGCAATAGCAGACACTTTTAGAAATTTCTTTAATATATATCCACTCTTGTCTGGACGTTTGTGACTAGAAAGTTTATAAAAATTTCCTTTCGTATATTCCCAACTTGTATGAATGAAAGAACTATTGAATTGAGTAACACTGGTTGCATGAGACTAAATAGTGTACTTTTTAAACCCTTGGAAGTAAAGTGCGATTAACCTTACTAGTATGTGAAGAAATATGTGTGAAAGTCGTGAGACATAATCCCACCTATTTCCCAGTCAAATGCGGTAATTCCTGCGACCAGATATTCTTACAGAAGTAGGAATAAATTTTTATTGGGAACGTCCTTTTTAGAAACCCAGATATAGCTTTATTAAAAACAAAGGAGTATCAGTTTTTTTAGGTCAGCCGTATTTTTGGTTAAATTAATCGGATGTAATACAAAACAAGTAACGCACATTTAAGATAAATACCCGAACCTTTATTCTTAAAATATAAAAAATACAGCATGTATTTTTTTATGAGAGGCATTTCATTTTAGTTTCACTCTTTCAAATTATTAATGAAAATATACAATCGTTTTTATGTAATAATTATTTTCCAGGTCCGCTATTATTCTGATTCCATGGCGCGCCTCAGAGGGGCCACTCCTCAGTTAGCGAACAATTGGATATCATAGAAAACTGTACTTAACTTTGATGTCCATAACAACTACCATAAAATACGTGTGCTTCGTAGTAGCGCGTTACATCATGATGCACAGATCGAACAAGTCAAAAACAAAAAAAGGAAGAAGAAAACACACGCGGCACAGTCTGATGATGACGTGATGCGGCCAACCCGAACAAGTCCAAATTCAACTACACCGCAGTAACAGCACACTCCCCGTCAGGTATCACAAGATACCACTATGACACTATTACGTAACATTTACAAACTCTGGAAACGCACTGAAGTTTCGAATCAGTCTTCAATTGAGATGAGAAGGACAGTCTCAGTGACTGGCCGTCTGAAAGCTTTCAGTCCTCTCTGGTCGCCGTCTTGATCTCTACTTTTCGTACTTTTCCGTCTGCGCTAGGAAAAGTGATCACAACCACACCCATAGGCCACTTGTTGCGGTGAACCTGTTTGTTCCTTAGGAGCAGAATATCACCTACCTTGAGGTCTCGACGGCTATCCTGCCACTTGCGACGGCTCTGACGCGTTGTCAAGAACTCACGTCGCCAACGGTGCGAAAAGGTGTCTGCCAACCACTGCACTTGACGCCACTGACTTCCGTAGAGATCCTTGGCGTTGAGCTCGCCGGGTGGTAACGTGTCTCCACCAACCTTCTGGGTAAGGAGTGTAGACGGAGACAAAATGTCTCAGCATTCCGAATCCATCGAAACAGGAACAAGTGGTCTAACTTTTATGATTGCTGAAACCTCTGCCAAAAATGTCACCAGAACTTCATGGCTGAGACGGCCCCGGTCTGTGTTCTAACAACATGGAATCCAATATAAGACGTGCGATTGAGATCATCCGCTCCCAAGCTCCTCCGAAGTGAGAAAAATGAGGAGGGTTCAACACCCAACTGCAATTTCGGTTTGAAAGGAATGCTTGCAGTTTATCGTTGTCGAGACCACTAGTCCTCAGGTTGAGCTCTGAACATGCTCCAAAGAAACTGGTTCCACAGTCGGATCGCAGCTGTTTCGCAGGTCCTCTGAGTGCGAAAAATATCCTGAGAGCGTTAATATAACATGAAGCGTCCATGGACTATGATAACATGAAGCGTCCATGACTATGATGTGGACAGCCCGATGGCCCATGCACGTAAACAGCACAGCACAGCGTTTGCTGCTGGCTTCTCCACCTCTGGTTTGACGTGCAGTCACGTTCCATGGTCCGAGAACGTCAACGCCACATATGTGAATGCAGGTTTTGTACCGAGTCGATCAACTGGCAGGTCTGCCATCTTCTGATCTAGCTGTCTTCCTCGCAGCCTGCAGCCCATGACACACCCCTGTATGTACGAAGCTATGCAGCGTTTCGCTCCGATGATCCAGAAACCTGCGGCTCTGATTGCTCCCTCAGTAATGTGCCGACCTTGGTGCTTGATCTGCTCATGGTAGTACCATACGAGCAGCAGGGCGATATAGTGTTTGCCAGGTATGACGAGAGGTCTCCGCTCCTTTTGAATCAGCTCTGCCTTGTCGAGGCGACCACCGACTCTTAGCAAGCCCTTGTCGTCAATACAAGGATCCAGTTTCCAAAGCGGGCTCAATTTCCGGACTCCTGTCCCCTGTGTCAAACACTCGAGCTCATTTGCATATGCTTCTAGTTGGACAGAGCGAATGATGAGATTCTTCGCAAGAGACAAATGTTCCACTGATAGCTGTCCTGTTCAAAGGCAGCCACGTGGTAGATCAGCTCCTTCGGCGCGAGAGGGGCGCCGAAAGTATTCAGCAGCACGTATGAGGTATGCCACTGCACGCTTCAGCCTCATACCAATGGAGGTATGAGGCTTTCTATAGCCTTTAGATGTGGGTGATGACGTCCAGCGTCTTGTGTCGGAACCTCATTCCTGTTGTTGATCATCTGATTGCATTCCATCAGGATTGGGAGAGTTTAGTTTCACGCTGCCATCAATATTTGCGACCAGAAACCCAGAGGCTCTCATTCCTGTCGTTTCTGCTGTTCCAGCGCATGTCTTCAAGGTATATGGAGAACTTTTTCCCTGGACACCAAATAGATTAAAGAATTCTGTCCTTGCCAGTGACCTATTGCTTTGGTCGTCCAAGATGGCATACCTTCTCACAGCCTTTTGAAGTGTGCTTGAGTGGCACACACTCACCAAAGAAATCTTGGAACAAGACCTTGTACCGCAACCTTTCCCACACACCTCGATACACTTGGAAGATACGTCAAGTGATAGTCCGTGGAGAATGCTGTCGTCTTCGGGATCCTGTCTGAGGCTCGAAGTCAAAGGTTTGGAACTGTCCGGGTGAAGCGCTGTGGTATATCCAGTGCTGTCACAGTCGGCACACTTGATCACAACTTTACAGTCCCTTGCAGAGCTCAAGCAGATCCCAAATTGTTTCAGCAGGGACTTGCCTTCTTGCAGTGGTTTGCCTCTCAACACACGACACTTTCGTAAAGGGTGAGGTTTCTTGTGAAGCGGGCGCTGTGTGTTAGGGACCTCCGTCCTCTCGGCTGTGGATGGCGAACAATGGTCGACGGCTTCTGGAGTTACGTCGGTCGCATGGACTGAAACGGGCGTGTTCCTGGAGCCTTCTCTTGCCACGACCTTCTAATTCTTTGGGAACCTCAGAAAGGCGCTTCCCGTTGTGCCGAAAGCAAAGCTTTGATCGTTCCGCATTTTGGCCTGGTCTCGGGCAAACTTCGAGAAGAACGAGAAAGGGGAAAAGCGACGTGATGGTCTTCCTTGTACCTTGAGCCTTTTGAGATCCACGTCTCTTGGAGACGATGTGGCAACTTCTCCACGATAGGGTTCACCCCTCTTGCCGTATCCAAGTAGCTGAGTCCTGTCAAGTGGGGATCAGCTCTTGCAGCTTCCAGTTCCAGACGCATATCTCCCAGTTCCGGTGGTCTGTGTGTGTCTTTGTCGGAGAACTTACGAAAGCTTCCAATCCTCTTGAAGAGCGCATCTTCTATTACTTCGGGTCGACCGTAGCAGTCCTTTAGTTTTTTCAAGACTATTTCTAACCCCGCCACGGGGTTGTCGACATGTACTCAACGCAGCCTCGTTGCAAAGACCGAAGACTCATGGCCTAGCTAGTTCACGAGAAGATCCAACTCTTCATTTGCCGTAACTTCCAGAGTTTGCACCACACTTTTGAATGTGGCTTTCCATACTCTGTAATTCTCGGGGTGGTCATCAAACTTGACGAGTTCTGTGTTGACCAAATCTCGACGGACCAGGTATTTTAGCACACCACTCAATTCTGGAGCAACAACTTGCTCTGCAGGCCGTTCATTTGAGCCATTGTGGACGACAACCTGGTTGTGCACGTAGTCTACAGCGCGCTGAGCACGAACTTCTGATATTTCTGAGATGGTTCGGTCAAAGTGATGCTCCCCGCCATGTTGTTCTGCAACCACTTGCAGGATTTCTCATTGAACTTCCATAGCAGCCGCTTCCTTTCCAGCTGTAGGATCTGTAACTCGGCGTCTAGTTCTGCTTTTCTGCGCTCGTTAGCCGCAGCCGCACACTTTTCTTTTCTTCGAGCCTTGCTCTTTTGAGTTTCATAGCCACTTCCTTTCTAGTGAAAGAACCACGAGCGCGCCGCTGCAGCTTCGGCGCGTACCCTCGTGGTAGCCGTAGCCGTGCTTGGCGTGGTCGCAATCGAGTGTTCCGAACGCGTCGAACCTGCAAAATGTCTCCAGCAGTGAAGTCGTGTCCCGGAAGACGTGGCGCGGTCGGGCGTCTTTCCGGTGTCCATCAAGGCGTTCTGAACCACGCGAGCTCTGTCGCGATCCGTTGTCTTCTGAAGGGCTAGCTCTCGCTGGCTTTCTTCTGCGTTGATTCTCGACAAGTAGGCCACGTAGCGTTCCGACAGCGGTTGGTAACGACCGAACTCTTTCCAAACACGGCCCGTTGCCGCTTGCTGCGTTTCGGCGTTCGCTGCCTGTTCAACTTCCTGAAGATCGCTTGCGATGCGCTCCCAGACGCAATCGAGCTTTTGACGTTGCTCGTCCCGGTTCGCTTCGTAGATAAGCAAGGCCTTCTGAGACAACGTTATTTTTCTTCGCGGTCTCGAGTCTTGTGACGGCTGATCCTTTATGGCGTTCTCACTCACGTGACCAGCCACTGAGTCGCGGTTCGAAGGGTCCACCTCGTCCAAGCTTGCGTGACGACGTCCCGCGTTCGAGTTCGAGCTGAACCGAGGCGGCGAGGCCTAACGTTCCGAAGCGCTCACCTGGCATTCACCTTCTTTTACTATTCTGATTCCATGGCGCGCCTCAGAGCGGCCACTCCTCGGGTAATGAACGATTGGATGTCATAGAAAACTGTGCTGAACTTTTACGTTCGTAACTACCACTGTCAAAGACGGTGCTTAGTAGTAGCGCGTTACATCATGATCCCAGATCGAACGAGTCAAAAACAAAAACGAAAAAAAGAAAACACACGCGGCACAGTCTCATGCTGACGCGATGCACCCAACCCGAGCAAGTCCAAATTCAACTACACCGCAGTAACAGCACAGTTACATTAGTCACAAGCAACTAGAGAAAAAAATATTTTACTAAAATATTTTGACTTGGATCTTAAATATCAATAGTTTTACGATAATACCGTCGGCAGCATGGTAAACACGACACACGATGATAGAAGATAGAATGACTTAACCGAGCCAGCTCGTGGAGCCTACGCCGAGATGACTATGAGCGCCGCTGCCTCGTCGACGTCTTTACCTTCCTCAAAATATTGTTGCGAATGGAAAATGATGGACAAATGCAGAACTCGAAATAAGTGCTTAATGAGGCAAACTTGTGCCTACAAACTTTAAAAAAAAAGGTCAAACGCATCTTGTGCCGTCTACTGAGGGGTGACTTCTACGAAGCAGGCGCGTTTCTCCTGCATTCATATACGCGGTGCGTTCAAGAACGTTCGGAACCACAAACACATTGACAGCCGAAAATATGTTGTTCGACCTTTCTAGAAGATCAGGGGAGAGCGGGGCAAAGTTCAACCCCGTTCCTCCTCATGGCAGTCTCTTTCGTTTCCAACTACAATACGCACGCGGCAAAATTTCTTGCGTATACGGTCACGCACATTTATCAGAAATAGCACACACTATGTTTTTCAGTCCTGAACAACTCTCTCTTGATTTTTGTTTGTTTCTAATACGCCTTTTTGTCTTCTTGAGGACATGTATTTCTTATTAAATTCGCTCAATCATTCTTACGTGGCAAATATGGTTCGTAGGTGTTAATTGTTAAATCCTACAGAATGACAAATATTTATATAGATCGTCTTTAATATCATCACGTAGCTGTCGCAGATCTTGAGTAGTTATCAGCAATGAATAAATGACCTTATAAATATCAAACTAACAGTTATCGTACAGATTACTAGTTTTAACGCGCGACTCCAAAACAAGGTGAATGCACTATTTATTTTGTGGTCGTGAGATGGCCAGCTACCGAGGTGATAAATGCTCAAATGAAAATAATAAGGCTGTTAAAATGTAGTGTGTCGGCGTGTGTTTAGTTGTATTATTTATTTTCCTTCATTTCTATTCTCTAGATATTATTTAAACACGCATTATTGTTTGCTAATATGCATGGCTCTTGAAGCAAAAAAAAGGTCATAATATAATGGTTTTATCGCATGGCAACCGCAAACTTGAATGCAGCCTTTTTTGTTTGCAGGGTACATTTTTGGTGACCAAAGAAACGGTGAGGCACATGCTATCAAGGAATGTGACAGGAGCAGCTATTGTGACCATTGCGAGCATGCTTGGCAAGAGTGGCTATCCAGGACTCGGCGCCTACACAGCCTCCAAGGGTGGGGTCATTGCGTTCACCAAGTCCGTCGCCCTTGAGCTGGCGACCAAGGGAATTCGAGTCAACGCGATGCTGCCCGGCATGACCAACACTCCCATGATTACGAATTACTCTAACGACACTATAAACATGAGGCTAGCGGCAATGATTCCCATGAAGCGTATGGCGGAGCCTATCGAAATCTCGGAAACTATTGTTTTCATGTGCAGCCCGAAAACGTCCTACATGACCGGAGCTTCTATTGACGTTGCCGGTGGTTCAAGAACATAAGTAAATGTTTGTGACGATTGCTTTCGATTTACAATATAGCCTCAAATACAAAATAAATATTTAATGTTGTGACAAATTAATTCATGGGTATGGTAGGATTTCGTAAATAAACACTAATGAGCTTCTGCGATTAGTAAATAAATTCCTACGGAAATATTTCCTATGTGCGTTTTATTTATCTTGTCTCTTTTTTTAAATATAACATACTGAAAAAAGGTGTTTATATCAATTCCTTCTTTTTCTATATTTCTGTGTCTCGGCGGAAATTAGATGGGGGTAAGCGCAACAATAAATATACTAATCAACCGCAACTTGGCTTATCTTCCTACCAATCACTTTATTGGTACGTCAGAGTGTAGTTTCAGTGTTAAAAATAGTTATTGTTTTGACTAGATTGATCAATAAAACTAAAAAAGACAGAATTTGACATAAATTATTTAACGATCATTTGTTCTCCTTTCTTCAACGCGTGACACTGAAACTGGATCCCCCCAAAAACATAAAAATTACTGCCGCTGTAGCACATATATTATTTAAGTAGAAGTTTCGAGTACCTCAATCGCATTTTTTCTGTCGCACCTCTGTCACAAATATATGATGGAAAAGTGGAACAATTCTTTGTATCAAGTTATTCATGGAACTAGATATTAACTCGGTGAGGATTCATCGCCACCCAAATAAGTTAGAGCTGCTCGGATTGCTTTATCGCGAATATTTTCTATAGCATTAAGATGCGTAGTTAATTACGGCAGGTTCGGTTGTTAAATACTCCAAAGTAATAGTGCGATTTGTTTCTTAGCTTGATCTTTGAGTTGGCTATTCTGAAGTATGAATTGGGCACGCGGCTTAGTCCATGTGTTCCTAAGTTGAAAATAGAGTTTTGTATTACTGAGTTCTCCCTAACCTTTTCTTATGTAATAAAGGATACAGAAGATAAATATTCTTGTCGTTTTGTCGGCAAGATTTGTTTCTTCTGTCACCAGGGTTCTTTAAGGCGTTGCACTCCAGGAGTGGAAGGCTGCTGACTACGGAGGCATTTTATATTTTCTAAACTGCCACAGTGCTATTTTCTTTTAAGTGCTTGGATGTATTGCGTGTTTTTGAATCAGAGTGAAATATTTAAAGTGACCACATAAATCGGCTGGCTAGTGTATCCTGCTACAATTTACCACAGAAATGCCTGAAGGTAAAAAAAAAGCATTGTACACAAATTTAAAAAAAGAAAAATGAACTTGCTTGAGTAAAAAATAAGTAAAAACAACACCATAATTATGTTTTTCTGTTTACGGCGCCCGTCCGCTAAACCCGCACACTCTGACTGGCGCAACAACCGACAGATGGTGGCAGCAGCCCCGGCTGCTTACGGAGCCTTTCCTAGGGCGGCGGCAGCTCAGCAACTGTCCTGTCTCACCAAAAGCAGACAACACGTAGCTGAGATTACTCTATGAACCGTCGCTTTTATTTGTTTTGTGTTCATTTAATGCGTTTTATTGGTAACGAAAAAGAAAGCATGCACTGATCATTGCAGCACATAAAAAGCGCATGCCGTTTAATATTTCAAAATGTTGTCTGCTTTTGGAGTGACCGGGTGGCTGCTGAGCTGACGTAAGCCAGAGGAATTGCGCTGCCGCCATCTGTCGGTTGTTTCGCAAGCCAGTGGGCGCGCGGTTAGCAGACTTGTGCAGTTAGTAGCGAATACCAGTTATCTGTTTGTTAAGTTTTTACTCAAGTTATTCCGGTTCTTTTTATGGGATGTTTCCTTCACTTTCAGACGCCTCTCTGGAAAATTGCAGCACAATAATTTTCCAAGTCAATTTATATCGATTTAAAGGCGTCACCCTGCTTGGAGGACACAAGGTAGATGTTCGAGTACGTTTATTTCAGGTAGGACCGGGAGTGCAACATGTGAATGTGGAATGGAGAGAAATTTTGATTTCTTGGTAATTATAAAAAATAAATAGTTTTTGATGCTAATTTACCTCTTGGTGGAGTGCAGATGTGTTCAAGAAAAATTAAGACAAGTAAAAATATTAGTTTTACTTCGATCAATTTTCTTCATTACTAAGATTAAGGATGCTATTCAGCCTGTCCTGACTCCACAACATGGCCGAGGAAGAATTAAGGTTATCGCTACCCGACTCACTTTTTTAGCCCGCTTACAACCTCCGCTATTTATTTTCTTATTTAAAAAAAACTTCTTATAATGTACGTTTGGAAAATTCGTTTTGGGTACATATATACCAATTTCAAGTTATTTTGAACGTAGTTGAAATTGTCTTGCACTACACAATAATCATTTTAAACGGAGCTAAAGACGATTATGAAAGCGGGCACGTTCCACATTTCTATTCGGTTTATAAAAATAGTGTTATGAACGGATAACAGAAAATACGAATACTGAGCGTTCCTAAGCTATGCTGCATTCACCCTGTTCTTCTTAAAACACTGTGACAGGTTATTGGGGTCTACGTGTCTGTCACACGAAGGGAGAAATGTTGTAATGTGCCTTGCGGAGGCCGTCATTTTTTTCTTAGAATATTGCTGGAGCTATGTGAATGGGCTTTAAATGTGACTGAATACTTCGTGGACATCGATGAAATGTATTAGAATCTGAACGGCAGTTCCTAGGTAGTTTAATAAAATAGAAACGTTTACGCAGAACAAGAGAGTGCGTAATGCTACCACACTTCAACGACAATCTGTACAAAACTGTGTAGGCATCTTTTTTATATATTTCCGCGAGCTTGAACGTCACAACGAAGCTGTACTTTTCTGTTCAAGCACGCCTCGCATAGTATTTTCCGCAAACCATTGTACCAGTTGCAACGACTGCCTTTCACGTCAGTATGACTATGTTGTCAAACTTTGGAGTGAAGTGAGAAGTGCCACCTGTACAAATAAACCTCTTTCGGATCTCTTCTACAACAAGCTAATGTACATAATCTAGCCGTATGGGATATTCAAGCAAAATCATTTATACAGGAGTGCAATTTCGAATTCTCCTACCAAATGTTACGCTAGAGCGGTTCGAACCAGATGCCAAGGATTCATAGCTAACTGTTATTTCATTCAAAATCTTGAAGTGATTTTTGAAAACATCAATGGGAAAACGGGCCCGTTCTGAGTTTCTGGCGCCATTCACATCGATGTATTTGAAAGCCCTGTCTAAACCCATATTGCCGCTAAAACTGAAAATCACAAAACTTTAGAATAAAATAACGGTTAGTTTCGAAACTTCGGCATCTGATATGCACCACTAGCGCTACATTTCAACGGACAGTGAGCGGTCGGCGATGAGTAATTTTCTTTTTTTTTGTGTGTGTGTAACAAATACGGTCATTTTTTTAGCACCTTCTACATAGATGCACTCGACAAAGCTTTGAGCCACCAAACAGTCGCTGCTTTCACTACCGCGCTGTTCGTGCGACTATACTCCATTTCACTTTAAGCCCCAACGCAGCTGACGCTACAATCTGATGGTGCCAATAAAACAATGCCGAATTTCATCGTCGCGGTGCTCACTCGCTTTGCGTGTTGGCTATTATCGACTAAACCATCACGCACACTGAATGCGCCGCTATCCAGCACTTTCTACAGCAATAGCTTTAAGGGTTTACACTTTGCACGAATTTCGGTATCGGTGCTCGTGGTAGGGTTGTGGGAAGAGGTCTCTACAATCCAGTAAAAATCAATTTTACTGGATTGTGGGACTCTTTCTACTTGCTGGTAAAGCTGGAATTTACCGGAAGTCACCTGGATTTGCCTGGATTCACCAGAAATTACCGGAAGTCACCGGATTTGCCAAAATTCACCGAAACTCACCTGTGTTTTTTTTTTCGGACGTCAACGGAAGGCATTTAGGAAGAAGCCTGTGAACCGTGGGTGGTGTATGTTTACCAGATGCTGGACGATTCGGTAACAATTAAAACGGTTAGTCCATATAGACCTGAAAGTTCCATGTCTTTATTTCACAGGGTCGATACCAGTGAAACAATTTGCAGAGCTGTAGACAAAAGCAATCAGACCAAATAGGAACAACCGAGTTCCTTGTCGCAAAAAATATCTTTCAAGGTACTCACAATGCCGCTGGGTAAATTCCTAGATGTACGGTAGTTCAACTAATAAAACCTACCAGGTGCACCGCACGGACACACCACACACACTGTCAGTAGCACGTTTAGTAAAAACCACGAATGCGCAACCAACATCTGCCGCCGTTGAGAAATCCTGAGCACAGTCACGGTGTCGTCCCTGATGCCGTCACAGCGGCGTCTCCGGCGTCTTCTTCGCTCGCTGGATGCTTCTGAAGCCGGACGGACGAAGAGGCACAAGCAACAGGGCACTGAAATATCTTTTTTTTATCCGCACACCCAGCTGCTCTGGAAGATACAGGTCGCACACATGGAACGGGAAGCCGACACTGAGCGTCCGTTCGTTGCCGTGGTTCAGTTTGCGCTCGTTGACGGAGAAAAAACCGGTTTTCTTCAAAAGAAACAGCAAAAAGTCCGCCTCATATTTTCCCCACGCACCCAACGCGAGGGAGAGAGGGTGCGTGGGGACGCGTCCTTGCTGCGTTCAAGGCACCATAATTACACACCCAGTCCCCGGCTCGTCTCGGCTTTAGTCGTTCCCCTCGCGTCGGCTTCCAGTGAAGTTCGGTAAACGGGGAAACGAGTGACAGCCGGTAAAACTTCCAGCAAAGCCGGGTCGTCTGGTAAACGAAAGTGGCTGCCGGTAAGCCTTCCAGCCAACTCTTGTAACCGAGAGTAGCTGCCGGCAAAATTTCCAACAAAATCTGGTCACCGAGAGTGGCTGCCAGCAAACCTTCCAGCAAAGACTGGTAAACTACGCTGGTTTCGGGAAACTGTCACCAGTTTTCACCGGATGTCACTGGAAGTTTTTGTCGGATTTTTCAATAGGGGCGGGCGCGGAAAAAGATGGCTCTAGCAAAGAAAAAGCGCGAGCACGGGCGGGCGAGACAGAACGATTTGGCAGACGGTCGTCGAGCGAGATTGGCAGAGGATGTGCAAGGCGAAACAGCGGAGCAGAGGCCGCTCAAAGACCCCTCGCTCGCAGAACCATTCCGGATCAGAGGTCGTGGAACCGCAGTGTAGTCATCCCCCTCACCACCCGGCCCCGAACGGTCAACGAACACCTAAGTACAAATAAATATTACCTGATGGTAGCGTTTGTCCCGTGTGTTTTTCTTGGGGGTGAACGGAGCTCGGCGTAATCGGGCAGTATCGACGAGCGACCCACAAAGTGTTTGCCCATGATTCGAACGTAGAAATGGTGGTTTCTATTCCTGAAAGCGGTCGATAAACATTGTTCCTAGAACTATCAAACCTTCACATTAATCAGCATTCCAAATGAGAGACATATTCGTTTTCGAGATTTAAGGAAGGGCGTAAGAAAAATGAAAAATTATTTTGAATGGTTAAATGTCATTAAAAAGAGAATTCGGAAAATCTGAGCAAATTAAACGCGGCCTGTTGTCTGAGCGCCATGCCTTGTCGAGAAACACCACCACAGACGCGCAAAAGCGGGATCGAAAATGCGAAGCAGAAAGGAAAAAAGCCTTGTGTGAAACATCCCTGGGAGGCTACGTCTCACGAAGCTCCAGACAAGGTGGGTTCATTGAACCATGTCATCAAGACGGTACCAGGCTTCAACGCTAAAGAGCTGTTGTGTTGACTGCACAAGTAAATTTTAAATCTTTAAAATGTGTTTTAAAGATTTAATATTTTTAAAGATTTAAAACATTTGTAAATCTTTAAAAAAGAAAATGCCAATCTCCAGCTATCTTCTTCTTTCATCAAGCCACGTCAAGCCATCAGGCTTCGACCATTGCTACATGAAGAAAAAAGGAACTGAGCCAAAAATTCATCTCGAATGTTTTGGCAAGGATTCAGTATGGTTTGTGCTTAGAATTAGCCTCGACAGGTAAATATGACTTTTGTAGCTCAGAAAAGACGAGTAAACAATCAAAGCAGGTGCCGCTCGGCACTAGGACTGACTGCGCTTTTCTTGCGGAGTGAAGTCAGCAAACGCGCAGATATCGCCAACCGTTCCTTCGGAAAGTAAACAACTTAGGAAGCTCTCGCTACTTTCTTCCTCGCTGGAGGCGTTTCTGCCCAGTAAACGTCCGACCTCCTTTTGTGGGAAAGCGAGGTAACTTAATTTGGAACAATACATCTCAAGAGGAATGCCCGGGAACACCTCTACTATAGCCATATGCAGGTTTAGAAAACCAGGTCACGCCCATTTACATGTATAGCACTATACTTTTTCGTAGTGGAGGATCGAACACTGGAAAGAGTGCCAGTCCCTCCTTACCTGCTCTCCAGCGTTTAAGGTGCTTTCACTTTAATGGAACAGTTTATTTATTTATTTATTGGTTTATTCATTAACCTAACCCCAAGTTACAGGTGCATTACAGAGGGAAGTGAACATACAAAGATATAGCAATGAAATCAACTAAGGACGCCTTTAAAAAGCGTTTCTTTAAACGTAACAGCACCACTAATTGCAGCAATTGAAGAGAGAAGGTGGTTCGAGACATGTGATATTCGTAGCAATAAGTAAGATGTCGCATCAGTGAGCGTTAAGTCTTTGCATGCCAATCTTATAAAGGTAATAGAGATTAGCTGAGTGATAAGATTGTTCAAGAATGAGCTTATGGCGGAGGAATGGGTTATAATGATAAAGCTTCTGGAATAAACGCAGACCAGCATTTATACGACGGGAAGCCAAATCAGATAATGCTAGGGTTGCTTTTTTGGTAGTTACATTTGCCATAGAATAATAGCTACTCGGTGCTTACTAAGTAATTTGTCTCCTTGGTCGAGAGAATACCCACGCTCTGCTTTAGCGCATGCTCACATATTGTAATACCACAACCTCTTAAACTGGTCAATTTTCTAAAATAGTACATGGCCGGGAAGCATACTCTTGTCGCCGACTTGTTCTCCGTCCGTATGAGAAACCCTGTCACACCACACCGACGGCACGGCCAACACGGGCAACAATCCGCCACATTGTTTGTTTACTTTAGTTCGTGTGCGCTGCGGCGTGGCTGGAAATGTACGTCTACGAATTGCCAGTGCGCTCGAAGGGCCGAAAATTACCACGGCACGACATCCCCCGTGACAGTGAATCTTGAAGTTTCTATAACGTTTTCATAAAGGACGCAATTTCTCTAATAAGTCTTCCGATACAGTTTTCACTAAGAAAAACGTTAAATATAGACTTTTATAAATTCTAATTAGAGCACGTTTTAAGTGAGAAATCAAGAAAAGTAATAGTTTAGCCGTTACGCGCATGCAAAATACAAGATCATATTATCCCCACGCCAGTGAGGCACACAAAAACAGTCACTCTTTAGGAAGAGTATATGTCTAATTACCTTGGTGATCGGTAGTGCTTTTAACATTTCGACACTTCCTCTCTGCCTCATAGTTGCGCTTGCCGAAATTAGAGATAAATCAAATTGTCTCCCAGAACGTAACTGTACTCGCGAGCACCTATTAAGCTGAAAATGCCTTCCGTCAATGGAATTCGTGCCTCGCGGAAAACGAATCACATTGAGTATTTTCTCCACAACCACCTCAACTGACACTAGGTGGAGCCGTCATAACCCCTCAACTGATTCTAAGTAGATCTCGTCATAAAATATAAAAATACACACAATAGTTATTATCACATGGGTAGCCGGGAGGTATGAAGTATCAAGCTGAGAGAGTAACTTTTGATTGCCGTGATGAACTACTAGATTAAGCCAATCCGCTGAACTTCTGGGAGTAGACCCGTTCGAAGATTCTGTCTGACAATTTCGATCAATATCATCATCTCATGTATGACATCTGTGCCAAACTGATGGATGCCTTCATAAGGCGCTGGGCGATAACGAGGAAGAAGTCGTCCAATGCAATTTACTTAACTGCCGAGTTTAATTGGCCTCCTAAGCCTCCTTTAATTGCGAGAATATAATCGAGGGGCTTACGAGTCGCTGCTTTAGACTGGCCAGTTTTTACGTTCCTACTCTCGAAAGGAAAACAAATAAAGAAAGAATTATGTAAGGTGATTGAAGAATAAATTCTGCTCTGCCATTTACGTGTCGAAGGTGGTTCTCGATCAAATAGAGTTTCATGACCGTCATTAGACTGCCGACAGTGAAACTGCTTTTCGAGCCTCCAGATGGCACAGAATTTTGAAAGGGTCCATTGACCAGATCTAGATCCCCATATCTCGAAGGGCTATTAGTACAAACTATCATATTATCATTGCTCTTATGTCCGGCGTTCTTGGCCAGCCACTATTTTAATAATTTTGTTATATACATTGTCTACTCGAACGTGGGATTAGATCGAAACATGGCCCGGCGGTTTCAGGTGTACAACTTACATCCACCGTCTTCACAACTGATTGCCGTTTTTAAAGATGCGCATCTCAGGCGCCCTTTTCACGAGGTTGAGCGCTAAGGTGCGCCGTCGTGCGTCAGCTGTAAGCACGCTAAATTTGGCGGGATAATGCGTGACGTAGCGCTCGGTTAGCGCCACAGCAGCGCTCTGTTAGCGCTTCCGAAGCGCTCTGTTAGCGCTACAGAAGCGCTCTGTTAGCGCTCTCACGCTCCTTGTGCCGTGCTTGCTGCTGCGGAACAGCGCGTGCACGGCGATTCCTTTGTTGTTGTTTTTCCTTTGGCATTGAAAGAAGAGGAAGTAAAAGAGCCGCTCTCCAAGCAAAGGGTCGGGCAGGCGATCCAGAGTCATGGACTCTGAGCGACTAATTGATTGGGTACGACCTCATCGCTTTCTATTCGATATGCGTGACCCTGGTTTCAAAGACACGCAGTTAAAAACCTTCGAAAGAGCTCTGTCTCGGTCCCTCAGTCTGAGAATAAGGTTCGCCGGATACCCGCCGGTCTCGGTGCCGAAAAATGTCGCGCACCCAGAAGGCTCTTCTGTATGCTTCTGGGCGTTAAGTCGTCCACACACATATGCACTAATTGCGTATGTAAGAGCATTTGTCGCGTTTCTATTTCAGCGTCGCACATGTCCGCCATGGTGCTGCTGATGCACACCCAACCACAGGAACCGGAACCGCAGTGCACGCGCTAATCGGCGGCACCGCGGTACAAGAAGCGCTACTGAAGCGCTAACACGGCGCTACTGAAGCGCTAACAAGGCGCTACTGGAGCGCTAACAAGGCGCTACTGGAGCGCTAACAAGGCGCTACTGGAGCGCTAATCACGCGCTATATTAGAACGAAGTCACGCGCTAGGAAGCGCCACATGAGCGCTCCTGGAGCGCTCACGTAGCGCTAACTTGGCGCTCCGCTACGTACTCTCGCTCTCGTCTCCTGGCGGTGTCGCTGTCGATGTCGGCGTAACCGCGCGAATTTAGTGAGAAATTGACGTCACGTGACCTCAACACCACTTTCATTCGCCGCTACGTGACCTCAACATCATTCAATTACCGCTAAATTTAGCGGGGAAAGTCGAACGCAAAGTGAAACGGAGTACAGGAAGTCTCATTGCCAAGGCTACTGCGCGATAGTTTATGAAAGCTGCGGCGCTCATTCATTTCATTTCATTTCATTGTATTCACCTCAAGGGCGTCCGAAGGACGCATTACATGAAGGGAGATTCAAAACAAGTGACATAGGTTAACAAACAAACAGGGTAGCAAAACACGGAAAACATGTTCCGGATAGCAGATGCTTTGCGGCCTTTCCTGTTTTATTTATGTTTTTTGTTTTTTTGTTCGGATAGTGCCGCGTAGTTTAGACCTTTTCTACGCGGCCGTTGATATCTTCAGAGCCGGAACTGCATAGCGTTCAGAGTAGAAGGGCATGGAACTAAATAACATTCAGGGTAGAAGCGTAACATGATTCTACCCCGAATGCTTCTACTCTACCCATAGCATGCTTCCACCCTACCTTCAGAGAAGCTTAATATGCTTTTATTCATAGGCATAGAAGCATCACATGCATAGCTTTCGGAGTAGAAGGGAAAGCCACGACAACCGGGTTTCTTAACAGTGTTAAAGCTAGAGATGACACTGTCTCTGATCGATTCGAACTGATATTCGCGCATCACTAATATTTTAACTCGTTCCCCGTTGTAATATGTGTTGTTCTTTTAGACCCGCATTACGAACATGTAAACTACGTGACTGGGTAGTAGTGTAAGAAAATACCTATAAACAGTAATGTTTTGCCTGTCTGTCATTGACTTGTCGCATTCCGAATGTGCTTTTGTTGTCTCTTGTAATGCTAAAATCTAAAATTATCGACGTAGCTCAATAAATGTTTGTCTGACGGGAGACATTTTCTTAATATTGTGATGAAGAAAATGACGACGATGTGGCGGTGGCGCGCCTGACCATCCCCCAGCACCCCGCGCGCACGACAGGGCTTCCATAAAATATCTCAATCTCATTGAGTGAGCAGGTATTTGTCATTTGCTGCCGGTCGCACATCATTGCAACATTTGATGGAGGTGTGGAGTAGACCCCACCCGAATGAACCGTGGGAATTCTATTGGTAATTCCTATGGTTCGCACATCATCGTGAACAGGGGTGGGCATAATGCTCGCAAAAATGTACGCAATAAAAATACAAAAGAAATTATAAAAAAGTATTTATTTATATAACCAATTACACTTTTCACGAAAGTATTTAAATACAAAACACAAATACAATGAAGGCTATTTTATCATCTTCAAATTATTTTACAAATACTTTTGTGTCCATAGTGTGACATCTTAGGCTTAAATTTAACCTGGTGTAAAAAGATCGTGTCCCTATAAAAAAGTAAAGTCTATATACTATGTCAAGCATCAAGTTATTAAAATTAAATTATCAGACCTGAAAATAAAACTTTTTTGGCAAATCATAGCTGGGTACATTTGGAAGAAACATTGTCATCAGTGCGAGCTTAATTTTAAGGTTGTAATTCAGGCAACGAAGTCTTTCTCATAGCCTGTCCTAAATGTCACGTCTGTAAAAAACAAATAAAAGCACACTACGAAGAGTGTCAGAATGGTATTTTATTGCGACAAACAGTGGCCAAACCTGGATTTGGTTCGTATTTGGAGTAAAGTTTTTGAATTACTGAATTCGTTGTATTTAAATACTATCGACAGATACATTCCCTACCATGTCATTAAATACAAAATACAAAAGATACAAAGCATTTTAAATATGTAATTCACATACTTTTATTTGAAATACTTGCTTCCCACCCCTGATTGTGACAATAAAATATTTGACGTTTTTGTATATACAGAGTAAGGTCGGTCTGCGATTCAGTTGCGGCGACACTGGTTTGCGCAATATTTCATTTATTTCATTTATTATTCTCTCAGGGCCCGAAGGCATTACAGAGAGGAGTGGAACTTTACATCAATATAAATTAAACAATAAGAACAAAACAGAAAAGAAACACAAGGTTCAGAATCGCTATGGAACATTCTTCAGAACATCAGTGATGGCGGTTTTAAAATCAGCAGCGTCATGTAAGTGAGACTACGGATGCGGGAAGGCGATTCCAGTCGACGGAGGTCAGGGGTAGGAAGGAGGCACATAATGTGGAGGTGATGCAGTAGGGGATCCCTACTTTTAGTGGATGATCGGTACGTGGCGATATGTATGATGGTTTTGAAAATAATGAGGTTCGAAGTGCTGGGTTAGAGTGATAAATGTGAAAGTGTAGCCAATGTAGTACCACTGCTAGCCTGGGGTCGTTGACATGTACCACGCACTAGTGCAACGCGACCGCACATCAGTACGGTGCTGATTTAGATCGAAACGGAGAGGGGTGTGGATTGAATCCAGGATTTCTGGGTTCTAGAGGCAGAGTTGTCGCTCCACGTGCTCCGATCTACGGTGCGCTAACTCACTTGGCCGCGATATTTAAGTCGCAATACACATCGTGAGTTGAAAGCAAGTTTAATCACTGCACGTCGTCCCGAAGCATAATCATGTGCTGAAATTTATCCTGGAGACATAGAACTTCCTAGAAATATTTGCCCGCTGGTTGTGCGTTATAGCCACATGTCAGCTTTTTGCATATTTTCTGCCAGTGCACTGGTCTCACAGCAGCCAGCTGTGAGACCAGGCTAAACGACAGTTTAGCCTGGTGAATATACAGACTTTTTGTGTGTGTGTGTGTGAAATTGCGTAAAGCGCTTACCCGGAAAGGTCCGCGGCGATGCGCATGCGGCGGGGCGGCGTTTTCATTTCGCAGTTATTATAAAGACAAAAACTACAGGTGAGCAACAAACACTGTATAATAATACATATATTAACATCGTAAAACTTTACAAAGGCAGGGGGCATTGATGTCTTACGACATGTTAAATGTCGACGTCCGAGAACCATCCCCAATTTTGGCGGAAGTGAGCTGGATTCTGCGCTCGAATCAGTGTCGAATAATGACGTAGGAAGGAAGAACTAAAAATATATTTGGAGGCAGGCAATCACGTTTCACATTATCGCAACGTTTCGAATGGGAACCGCCATTCATCAGTGTGCTCCCCCTGTAATTGTTAGGACCTACGAGGGTCCTAAAAATTATCAGTGAGGAGTACTATTGCTGATATTTCTCGACTACGAGTATTGTTGCATCCTTTCTGAGCAAAAACAAAAATACCTAACTGAATTATGTCTACCGAAAAGTTCACTTATAAACGTAATATCACGTGAATGTCAGTCAATACCCTGAAATTACAAAAATACATGAAAACATGAGATATCATTTGAATATTTATGTACATATCACATTTCAGATATTTAAAGTTATAAAATCAGTTTCAGATCCGAAGTGAATTTGGCACCAATTCGTGGCGGCAGCAGTTCACGGGCAATAAATGTAGGGCATCAGAACTGGCATGTTATAGGTGTTTTTATCTCAATTCAAACAGGGTTTTAGACTCAAATTTTTAATTTTAGCCAAAAAATGTATGTTTTGGGAGCGCTCTTAAAATGAAGAAGAGCGGAAAGGGCAGGCATGGCGGAATTTGTTTGTTTATGTGTTTTTTCTCGACCATTGAAGTGGCTGAGGCGAAAAATAATGTTTCTCCCCCGGTCGGAGATTGCAGGTTTCACCGCTTGCTGTTTTCTCTTTTCTTGAAATAAAGTTTTTGGTGACACTGTCCAAAGACATTTCATTAGGCTTAATAAATTAAAGATCTTTTATATTTTGAAATAATATTTTCAAAAAATGTTGAACTAAGTTCCTTTGATGATTTCTAGCAAAGTCTGGAACATTTTTATGTATGAACTATTTGATATATTTGAATAATCTTGACATCACCAGAAATTTCAAATCTACCTCTTTTCAATGAATACAAATTCAGTAATATATATAATTAAATCAAACTTGTTGCATACATTTGAATGAACGAACATTTAAAAAATCTGCCAAATTCAAAATCGATCTTTCTAAAAAACAATTTTTTATTGCTTTATTTCTTATTAGCAGCAAGATATGATAGTAGTTTATTATAAAACATTGTATATGCTATATATAATTTTGTTTATATGACCGCAATTGAAGCTTGAACCTTGTCGGACGTGTGTTGTAAAAGAGCAAGCTTAGTTGAGGAGTAAAAAAACATTTTACTCCGCGTTACACACAATTTTACTAATTATTAAGGTTACTCTTAACTTATAGCTAATAATATTAGATAATTAAATATACCACGGCAAAATTTTGGTCAGACTCTTTTGGCGTATGGTGGTCTCAAAATGATACCACCAAAAAACACGTGACCTAAGAGTGCAGCGGACATTAATATCAATCTTAAACAACCGAGCTTTCCAGATTGATATCGTCCTCTTTCGGTAGAAAATAAAAATATTCCAGTTTTTTTTGCCTAAAGATGTACGCTAGTTCGCTGGAAATATGCTGTTGATCATGCGCTTTCAACACGTTGTAATCAACACTTCGCAATTATAAAACTGGGTTCAAAGAAAAAAAAAACAACGTCTGTGCACATTTGCTTAATAGCTACCAAAAGAAAGTAAAGCAGTTTTATTCATATCGATCCTAATTCATAAGCTGTCAATTGGCAGAAAATAGTGGTGGTTCATTATTAAAACCACTGCACCGCGCCTGTAAATTTCACAATCCGAAATAATTAAAAGAGTGCTTATAAACATCTGGAATCGGATGACTCACCTGTATTTCTTTCACATAACATAAACCTACATTTTTGTACCAAAGTTATGACTGTCACAGCTTTGATAGTTGTGTGTATAGGATGAAACAGGAGTCAAAAGTCTTTTATTGCCACAGAATACCTCTGATATTGTAATTAGAACATACCCTCAGACGAGGGTTCTGGGAAATCAAGGAGTGATAACAAAAATATACAGAAGCAGGTGTTGTGTAACTTTCTCAAGATCAGAGAGCACAGAAAACTCCAAAACAAATTTAGCTGCGCATTATCGCCAACAGTTACACCTGTTTTAAATATGTGAATATACGTTTGCTGTCAGGCAACGTTATTATATGAAATTTCTAAGTTATTTCACAAACAAAAAGTAAATATATATGACTCTAAAGTTTGGACCTTTTGCAACAAGCTTTCATCCGGTGCGGTACGTGGTTTCGCAATTGTACCACCCTCTTTAGACATAAATAATTCCACCATTTGACTGGAAAATGTTTAACGCTCATTTTAGGATGTCTTACCGTAATGCACAAGGTTTTGAAGTTAAAATGTTATTATGAAATGAACCTGCACTTCAAAGGGTCAACAAACAACTTTACAAGTTAAAAGCTTCAATTGCTGTCATACAATGAAATACTATATTTTCTCTACATATTTCCTGATAAACGACAATAATCTCTTCCTACAATTAAAACACGAACTAATTACCAGGTTGGGTTTTCAAAATATCGGTCCTGAATTTGCAGAATTTTCGAAACATTCGTCCATACAAATGTATGCAACATATATAATTTTAACTTTTAAGCATATGATGTTGAAAATGTTTTAACAAAATGAACTGTTTGGGCATTCTGGTGAAGTCAAAGTCATTAAAATGTCTTAATTAGGTCAGGCTTAAAAATTAGAAACTTCCAAAAATCATCAATTCGACATTTATTAAAAATACTTTAAAATGTCTTTATTTCAATAAGAGTAGTAAATAGATGTTGAGAGTGTCACAGAAGGATCACAGTGCAGCACTTTAAGAGGCGAACAAAATAGTGAGTGTCAAACATGTGATTCTCGACCAGAGGCAGAAAATATGTTGTCCCTTTGATGATTTTCTGACAAAGTTTGGCAATTCTTTTAAGTGGGACCTATTTAAGATATATTATTGACCTTTAGATCAACAAAAAGCCCAATCATCTTTTTATATAAATACAAATTCAATTTTATATGCTTAAAATAAAATATATTACATAGATTTTAATACACGAATATTTTGAAAATCCAGCAAATATTTCAAGAACAATTTTCTTGAAAACCTTATTTTTATTTGCTTCGTGTTTTATTAGTATCAAGATATGAATGTGGTTTATCAGGAACCGTTTTCCGTGTCCCTCTTTCGTTGTCGTAATATAAACAAAAACTATAGTATTTTATCTGTATGACCGCAATTAAAGTTTGAATCTTGACAGTTCTTCGTTGCGACCGCATCCTCGCATAGGTGCTATTCCGGCTAACATTGTGTCTTGAGAGGTCAAACATGCAATCCCCAACCGGTGGGAGAGGAATAAGTTTACGAATCTGCCACTTTAGTTGTGAATAAAACGAAAACAAAAAACTCGCCAAGATTGCCGTTTGCGCTCTTTTTTATTAAAAGAATGTCCCGAAAATATTTTTCTCAATATTAAAAATTTGAGTTTGAAGTGAGATGAAAACAACCATATGCTAAACAACATAGTAACGTATTTGGTTCCCTGTTCGTCGGGCGTCGTGTATAATATTCCTCTTTCCTGTGGACGATGCTATGTGCGACAAACTGGACGTTGTCTAAATGACCGGCTACGAGAGCATAATCTTTCTTTAACATCAACTGTAGAAGGTCACCTTTCTGTACATTGTACAAGCAGCAACAGATTGTTTGCTGTGTGTGTTTAACTCGCTTTCACTGCAAGTGCGTGAATATCGTCAATGATGACTACGACCTACTCATGCAAGATGGGGTGAGCCAGTACAAGTGTGCGAAATGCGTCAAGCGAAAAACAACGACGACGACGAAGTTCCCACGCCTAAAATTTCAACCACGGAATCTACGGTGGACGCGACAGCGGACACCGATGACATTCCGTGTGCTGCAGGTTCATCGACATCAAAGAAAGACATTCAAACGGTACTGGAATATCTCGTCGACAACTTCGCACGACTAAAAGCGGAAAACGTCTCGCTACGTCAAGAGGTTCGTCGTCTCAACGACACCGTTTCTTTGTTCATGAGTCAACGCTCCACGAATATTTCAGACAGAACTGACGGTTCTCATTCGTTGTCCTACGCCTCTGCCACTGCAGAGTTTCCCGCCTTGAGTTCCCGACAGCAGAGCCTACCGAGACCTCGAAAAGCGCCGTCAGCTGACACTTCGACGAATACCATCGGACCAACTGGGCCCCTTCCACCTGCAGCGTCTACAGCCCAACGAGACTCCGTTCCGCGAAGCACCGTGGATGGTGACGGCTTCACCCTTGTCACCCGCCGTAAGCCCGTAAAGCCCTCTGTCGCAACTTCGAAATCATCAAAGATAGCCGTGATTCAACGTGCTCCACAAAAAAGTGCCCTGTTTGTGTCAAGACTGTCCCCGGAAACAAGTACGAAAGACGTTGAAGATTTGGTCGCTGCTGTTTTGCAAGGTAAAACTTTTGTATGCACGAAATTGAAAACCAAACTTCCTTACTATGCGTCTTTTCACATTCTCGGTGACAAAGAAGTATTTGAAGCGATAAACAGCGTGTCTGTCTGGCCAGAAGGCTGCATCTTCAGGCAATATTCTGGACCACTTCCTGCGTCGCGCCACTTCGATAGTGCAGAAAGCAACGTTGAGGCTGGTGCTACTGCAACGTAATGCATGATTTTTCTTTGCATTTTTAACCTCTAGCCTCATGGCCGAATACCATGAACTTCTATTGCCTGTTAAACTGAAGCGATATGCAGGAATCAAAGACTCGACCACGATCTTACATTTAAATATACGTTCTTTGAAATGTAAAAGTGATAATTTCATTACTCTTTTAGATCAACTCTGTGTTTCGTTTCAAGTGGTGATGCTTTCCGAAACATGGTACGTAACAGATGACGATGTTCTTATCGTGCCGGGTTACAATCACTTCTTTTTGAGTCGAAGCGGAAAACGAGGGGGAGGTGTTTGTATTTATGTTAGACAGGATATTAGATGCGAAATACCCGATGCCTTTACCGAAATTACAGACGACTATGAAATCGTAACTGTGAAGCACGGACGTCAGCTGCTTTCTGTTATGTATCGACCGCCAGCTGGTAACTTTAATAATTTTTTGTCTTTTCTTGAGAGGTATCTTGATTTCATATCCTTGAATAACTACTCACTTGTTCTGGGCGGTGACGTAAATGTAAATAGTTCGGAAAACTCTTCTCTTTCGTCACGACAGAGTAGTAGCACTCAGTAGTAGTGGTTTTTGCAATGTGATTGTATCCCCCACACGAATTACCCGTTCTACGGCAAGTTGTATTGACGTTTTTATTACCAATATAAATAATTTAGTTCGCAGTGCAGGTACTATTAGTAGTGACATAAGCGATCATTTACCAATTATTTATTTTCAAACCCGTGATTTATTGGGGAGCGTCGATAGACTCTTAACTTTCCAAACGATAACCGACTGCCAACTGCGGTTCTTTCGAAGCACAGTCATGCAAACAGACTGAACTTCTGTCTTCTCAAAGCAATGCTTGAACGAAGCATATGATGATTTCATAAATATTTTTAAGACGATATACATCGCATCGTTCCCATATAACACGGTTACTGCTAAAAAACGAATAAGAAAACCATGGGTCACGCCACCTATTTTAACAATGATATAGAAAAAGAATCGCTTATATCAGGCGTACCTCTGTTCAAAAGATAACGGTGACCATGCAGTTTTCAAGAAGTATCGCAATCAACTCACATCTGCACTAAAAAAATCAAAAACAGAATATCACAAACGTCATTTTTCATGACGCTCACAAGACGCGTCCTGCGATTGTTTGGCAGTCCATAAACGAAGTGCTTCAACGCAGCAAGCAGAAGAATTCAATAGATGAACTTTCACTTTCTGGTGAAAGCGTGTCCGGAATACAACAATCTGTGCCCTTTAACAGACATTCTACTAACTTGCCTTCTAGCGCGCACAATGAGCATGCTTCCTCGTTTATCCCGCACCATGTAAGCAGACACAATTTTCCTACAACCGACAGACGAATTGGAAGTGATCCGTGCATTTATGGGATTGAATAACAGTAAAAGCCATGACATAGACGATATACAAATAAAGCCCGTTAAATTCGTAATCGATGTGGTGGCCCCACTCTTGGTATATATATTTAACTTAGCATTGTCGAGTGGCCAATTTCCGAATAACATGAAACTTGCGAAAGTTTCAGTTTTGCATAAAGGTGGAGACAAAAATTTAGTTACAAATTACAGACCAATCTCGGTTCTTCCAATATGTTTCCAAAGGGCTGGAAAAAATTATATTATATCGTTTAGACGAATTTTTTACCCAGAAATCAGTGCTAACTGACTCCCAGTTCGGATTTCGCAAGGGAAAATCCACGGAAAGCGCTTTGATATCACAGAAAGAAATAATATTACACAATATAGAATGCAAATGGCTGACACTGGGAATATTTATTGATCTTAGTAAAGCGTTTGATTGTCTTAACCATTCAACGCTCCTTGATAAACTTTCGTGTTATGGCATCCGTGGCACGCCTTTGATACTTATTCATTCATATTTAGAACATCGTAAGCAATGCGTCTCAGTGAATGATCATGTTTCCTCTTTGCAAATCTTGAAGTTTGGTGTGCCCCAAGGCAGCATACTCGGCCCTCTGCTGTTCAATGTGTATATAAACGATCTAGTCAATATTTGCAACCAAGCACGTTTTATAATGTATGCAGACGACACGAGTATATTTCTATCTGCATCGAATATGGACGAACTTATACCCATGGGAAACTTAGTTCTGGCAAAGTTTCTTTCGTGGTCAACAATAAATGGTCTTAAAATAAACACTGTAAAGTCTAAAGCAATTTTGTTTAGACCTGTAAATAAGCACGTTATTAGTAATTATGCTCTAGAGATTGGCACCGACCAGATTGAAATAGTTAAACAGCACAAAATGCTAGGTGTCATTTTTTCAGAACATATGCAATGGGATAATCACATCGAATACTTAGTTAAGAAACTGTCAAAAGTTGTTGGAATAGTATGTCACTGTCGCTCCTTGCTGCCTGTAAATATTAATGCAAATTTATCATGCTCTGTTTAGCTCACAAACTAAATATTGTCATTTGGTTTGGGGCACAACAATTAAATCAAATATTAACAAACTTACGATCCTACAAAAGAAAATGCTGCGTTTTATTGCAAACGTGCCTTACGACAGTCATACCGAACCATTATTTCTTAAATTCAACGTCATGAGGATTGCCAGTGTATGCGAGTACCGCTTGCTATGTTCTTATTTATTTTCGACCGATGAGTTTATTTCTTTTTTGTCTAATGTATCCCACCTGACAAAACGTGAATCTTCCATCCTTGTCAGACGCAGAGAGTTCTGGAATGTACCTCATTTTCGTACAAATTATGCACTGCAATCTATTGCGCATAACCTGCCTACATTACTCAACAAGCTCATTATAGACCACAATGATATTCACTGTTTAACAAAAAAGGATGTACGCGTTTGTTTTATTTAGACAAAGTGTAGTGTATAGTAGTTGTTGTTTTTACCATGCCCTGTGAGTGCAGGGGCACCAGACCCGGACAAGCTACCTCATGGAAGCTTTTTGTCTGGTGCCCTCAGCACAATATTGCTGAAAATAAATATTACTTACTTGCTTACCTTTCTGTACATTGTAAGAGCTGGACGCGTTCACCATCTTTAGAAAAAACCTAAAAAATTGGGCGGTTGAAAGAAAAACAAGCACCCAAGTTGCTCGAGGAGTTTACCGTCTTGGGTTTGGCCGATCGCTGTGTTAGTCAGCCGTCGGTGGCATTGAGTGAAAAAGACGTTGTTTCTTTGCAGTCATTTCGTTTAGACCAACGTTACTAGAGGGAGTCAGTTTTCAAACTAGCTTCCCAGCGTGGCGCAATTTCGTAGAACACGCGAGAGGTGGCGCTGTGGTCGCCCTAGGGTAAAAGTTTCTTAATAAAATTCACGCTTACAAGTACGGCCAACCATTGTTGTCGAAACGCGTAAGACACGTGCCATGAGCGTGTGGTCCGCCGCCATTCACTTCCAAGTGCCGCTCATTTCAGTGCTGTGCCGCCATTTGCTCTCAAGGGCCGCTAGAGACACGAGCCTCGTGCACTGGCGTATTTGAGGCTACTTGTCGAGCAGTCAGAGACGCCTCCGGAGATGGTATATCTGTTATAAGTGTCAGGGGCAGGCGATCGATCTGGAGAGCAGCATCGTCGACAGTCGTGTAGTTCACGTGACGATTTGTTCTCGTACAATATGTATGTATATATATATATATATATATACATATATATATATATATGGAGAGAGAGAGACAGAGAGACGAGAAAGAGACAGATAGATAGAAATCAACGATTACTGACGAAGCACTGTCCAGAGAAAAGAAGGCTGCAGTCTGATAGAATCTTCGGAGGTTCCAACGCGGTACAGCCTGTTGTTGGCACTTTCCACACATGGTTTGTTTTTCGCGTCGGATTAGCATGTGGCTCTTCGTCGCCTATGGAGTGCAGCTTCAACATGCAACAGCCTCACGGGTGGTGGGACGGGAGAAGAGGGGCGGGGGGGGGGGCGGTCGGAACGGCTTTGAGTGGGAGGCGGCATGCCCCCACTGGTTTAGAACCTGTGGGGCGACTGCCCCCACTGCCCCCTGGTTCCGGAGCCCCTGCTTGCAAGGCAAACGCAAACACATCGAGGGGCTTTACCTAGGATCAACGTAACTTTGCCTAGGATCGATTCTCGGCGGTGTCTTGTTGTCTTTGTTGTTCCTCGTGTTTTCGCTCGTCTCATCGGTGGCTTGTCGTAGGCTCCTAAGCGTTATTTTCTGGTACCGGGAACCTTGAGTCGTTCTCCAATGAATGAGAAAGCATGCCGAACTGCTTCGCTCCCGGCTGTCGCAGCGGGAACGCCTCAGAGTCATCAAAAAGTGACGAGAAGTGCCACTTCTTTACCGCTTGGAAGAAAGCTGTGCGTCTGAACGTATGGCAGAACGTGGTCCCTGGAAAAATGTTCACGCTTACATAAAAAACCTATATGTGCGATTTGGATTTTCAGCTCGATGACATTAATCGTCATTACTCGCACGTCAATAATACATACATAAATACGTACATACCTATGTTTATTGCACAATAAAGGAGGGCATAAATTACCCCGGGCCTGCAAAAGCACATGTGTGCTTCTGGGCGGGACACAGTTGTAATGGATAGAAATAGTGTTATTACTCTTACAGAAAACAACGTACCGGAAAGCTTCCGGCCTAGAAAAAAAGAAGAGAAAGTGGTTTTAAATTTTAAAAGTTACACACAAACGTTAAGCTACATGTTACAAAACCCAATAAGCTACAAACTCTGCAAATTCAAATCGTCGAAAACCACAAGATACAAACTTTTCATTTATTTTATTTCATTTATTATGTCTCTCAGGGCCCGAAGACATTTCAGAGAGGAGTGGGGCACAGTAAATGGAACAAAACAAATAGCAATGAAAAGGCAAAAATACACAAAATAACTACTAAACATCATTGAACAGGTTAGTAATGGCACAGTACATGGAATAAAACAAATATCAATGAAAAGGCAAAAAATACACAAAATTACTACTAAACATCATTTAACATGTTAGTAATGACAATCTTAAATTTATCTGAGGCAGTGATTGTGACAATGGCTGCGAGAAGGCGGTTCCAGTCAATCGAGGTTTGAGGCAAAAAAGAGGCATTAAAGGTAGATGTGCTGCAATGAGGGATCCCAACTTTTAGTTGATGATCGGTGCGTGATGATATGTAAAATGGTTCAGAAAATAGCGCTGTGACGGAGAGTAGGGTTAGAGTGATAAATCTTATGAAACAAGCATAGACGGGATATCTTTCGACGAAGAGAAAGAGTGGGCAAGGATAGAGATGCTTTCATTAAAGATCGTGCTAGCTGTGCGGTGATAGTTAGAAAGTATAAAACGGGCAGAACAGTTTTGAATGGATTTTACGGCAGATGCAAGGGTGATACCAGGATACCAGGGTTCCAGATTGAGGCGGCATATTCAAGTTTAGGGCGAATTAAGGTTTCATAAATGAGAAGCTTTAATGAAAGAGGGGCAAGAAAAAGTTCTTTTGATGTATCCCAATAATTGATTAGCGTTTTTCGTGACATAGTCGACATGAATATTCCAGGACAGATCATTTGAAATGTGAACTCCGAGGTATTTATAGAAGGACACAGGAAGGAGGGTAGAGTTATTGATGGAGTAGGAAGGGCAAATGTTAATTTGACGAGAGACACACATGGATTTACATTTAGAGATATTAAGTTCCATAAGCCAGTCGTTGCACCATTGGGTTACATTGTTAATATCGGTCTGAAGAGCAGAGATGTCAGAGTCGTTAAGGATTTCTTTGAAAATAACACAGTCGTCAGCAAAAAGGCTAGTAGAAGAGGAGACACGGGTAGGGAGATCATTAATATAAATAATAAATAGTAGTATGGACCGAGTACAGAACCTTGTGGGACACCGGAGTTGACAGGCGAGTATGAAGAATTAGTTCCGTTGGCGTGGACAAACATGTAGACGGTTAGTCAGAAAGGCGTCTATCTAAGCGAGAACTTATGGGCACTATGTTAAGGCTACTAAGTTTATGGAGAAGAAGGGCGTGAGGAACTTTGTCAAAAGCTTTGGAAAAATCAAGGAATATGCAGTCAGTTCTGGAACCCTGGTCGAGTGTGACATGGAGATTATGAGTAAAGGTAAGAAGTTGGGTTTCGCATGAGTAAAACTTCCGAAAACCATGTTGTGATGTGTTAAGGAAAGAGTTAGAATCCAGAAAGTTAGCAAGTTGAGAGTAAAGTACGTGTTCAAGGATTTTGCATGGTATGCTCGTTATGAAGATGGGACGGTAGTTAAATGGATTTTGTTGATCGCCACCTTTGTGTACAGAAACCACCTTCCCCACCTTCCAATCCAATGGCAAGACACCATGTTGAAGTGACTGAGAAAAAATCTTGGACAGGATAATGCTAGAATACATTTTAGTGTTTTTCAAGAATGTTTGTGTTAATGTTATCAGTACCTACCGCAAAAGACATTTTTAGGTTATCAATAATCTTAGCAATTCCTTCACTATCTACAACAACAAGATGCATAGGCAAAAAATCACAGGTGGTAAATACAGGAAACAAGAACTAACTGGAATAGAGAAAGATTTCGTAAACACTTCATTTAAAACGAAAGAACACTGATCATTGGATAATTCATCTCCGTCAGCATCCCTAAGCGTTATAGTGGAAGAGAAAGAGAGATTAATAACCTTCCGAAATTGACGCGGGTTATTTAACAACGAGGAGGGTAACGTATTATAAAATAATGGGATCTTGCATCTAGAACTGCTTTTTTATACACACCAGCTGCAGTACGGTACGCTGACCATCGCTGTTCGTTGTCCGATAGCTTTGCAGCACGAAATATTATTTTTGTCTTGTTTGCTAGCCTTTTTAAAAACACGTTATACCAAGGCGATTCAGGAGAGGACGAAATAGAACGAAGTGGCACGTGCGCTTTCGTGAGGTACGCAAATTGTTTTTGAAACAAACACCAGTCATTCTCAACTGAGCGCTCATCAAAACAATCCAAGTAAGTATCCAGAAAAAGGCACAGGTTCCTATTAATGGAATCAAAATCAACTCGTGCATAATCAGAAATTTGCTTAATTTCTTTCTACCTAAAGCATGTTGGTAGATCTAAGGAAAAATGCAATAAGAAATGATCACTAAGACCTGGCAAATGAGTTAACGAAGAGATGAGCTCAGGCGATGTTGTTAAGGTGAGGTCTAAAACAGAACATGTCGAAGCAGCAATACGCGTAGGTTGAGTAACCATTTGTGAGAAATTAAAATCAATACACAAGTTCACGAATTCCTTGCACTCAGACGAGAAGGAACTAAGATAAATAGAAACATCTGACCAAACTATGGAAGGATAATTAAAATCGCCCAAAAGAATGACTGGAGCATTTGGAAAGCGAACAATGACTGTGTTGATTTCATCGTGAAGTTTAGAAACAAAAGTGTCACTTCTAGGGTAAGGGCGATAACACGCGCCTAAAATGTATTTCTTGTTTTTTTAGGTTCGAGCACCAACCCACACTAGCTCCAATTCAGATACCACGTTTATATGAAATGACGGTATATTTTCTGATACTGCGATCAATACGCCACCACCGCTTCTTTGAGCCTGCTGTCATGACGGTATATATGAAAATATTTCTGACAATTTAAAATCTCGCTGTTACGTATCTTGCCGGATAACCAGGTCTCAGTAAGAACAACAACGTCAACATAAGAAGAATCAATAATAAAAGATAAGTCATCGTTCTTGTTCATGATGCTTCTAATGTTAGTAAAAATAACAGGAATAATATTAGGAGACGTGATAACATCACAGCCTCCACCCCTCGCTGCATGTTATTGCGGACTTTGATTTGGATTAGAGTCATTATGTGGAGGCAAATTAAAGTGTGGTAGAGATGTTGAACGAGAGTTGGAAGCTCCGGTATTATGTTCAAATGAAGTGTGCTCTGGTTCCCGGGAGTTCAATTCAATACCAGAGTCAGAGGCAAGTACACAGACATAGCATTTGTTCCCAGTGAGTAACTTGTCGAACCGCAGTTTAAAAGGCTGTCCCCTGTCTTCGCAAACTGGAGCATTTTACGCCGAGCGAGACGCACCGAGGGGATAAAATCTTCACTTACTGAGAAGTTGGTGCCCTTGAATTTATAGGCATTTGAAAGCACCGCCTCTTTATCTTTGTAAGAAGCCATTTTAACAATAATTGGGCGACACCGTTGCTGATTGAACTGGCCAAGGCGATGAGCTCTTTCGATACATGACGCGGGAAGTTGTAAACCTAATCTTTCGAGGCATACATCAAGGACAGCCTTTTCGGATTGCACCCAAGTCTCTCTCTCAGTATCGCGGAAGCCAAAGAAAAGAAGGTTAGCCCGGCGCGCTCGGCTCTGAGCATCATCACAGCGTGTTCTGAGCTATCTCGGCGGCGGCCGACTCCATCAAGTGAGCAGAACTG
>JAZHYW010012226.1:0-11500 GCA_037355805.1 Ixodes ricinus
AGTTTCAGGAATGCTCCAGAGTATTCATTCTTTTGGAGGTTACTTATGATAACGTAATGAAGGTTGTACGGCCCTTGAAATTTTCCTTTAGAGCGCTGGAGATTTTTAATAAAATCCAGAAATATGACCGTTTTGACTGTTTTTAGCGCGTTTTGAGGCATTTTTGAAAATACAAATATTTAGAAGACAAACGTGACAAAACGCTTGGCCGTACGTACTAGGGGTGTCCCTAATCTTAATTTTAAGACCATGATGAGAAAGCAAAATACTGTTGTATTTGCGTATTTGTGTAAATAAAATCACACTGTTAATTTTATTTCCAACTTGGTAAACGAGATGGCGACACTAGTACTAAATGCCTCAAACCGGAGATTTTCTTGCTGTTGCTGTTTTTTGCTCGAGCTCGAATTCGACCGCGATGTCTTGTTGCTCGTGGATCGGTAGCACGTGTAGCGAAAGCTGCCGCTGTAAAGCTCGCTGATCGTGGATTCAATCCACCGCCTCTGTCCGTTTCAATCTGGATGAGCATCGTACCGGCGTGCTGTCATGTATCACTGTTGCGTGATGCACGTTAAAGACGTCAGACAAGCAGTGGTATACTGCACTGTCTTTCATCTCCAACGAAGACACCAGATGCCCTCAGAGCTGACTAACTTCCCGCTGTAAAGACATAGACGCAACAGAATTACAATTGATTGCTCCGTTGGTCGGCACTTTTTGAACGTTGCAAAAAGAATAACAAACGTGCCCAAGAGTGACCGACCCGAGGTTCCGCAACTTTGTCACGAAGCTGCCACACACCTGCGATCAACTTAGACCCCTACTTCGTGATGTCTCATTGTACATTATCAGTTTTTCACATTATATCGCACTGCATTATTATTAACACCCCTTATACGGGCCTCTCAGACATGGGCTGCATGCATCCGTGGCGCCTGTGCTTACGAGCACAAATAAATACCCACATACTTACAAACGAATATTTTGGTTTTATGTGTTACGTCAGTGAGAGCGGTCGTGTTCCTTGATGACACGGGGAAAATATTGATGCCTGCAAGTGCTGGCGAACCAGATTCTGAAGAACAGTAAGAACTAATGCCATGCATATTAGGTTGTTTAAATGCCCATACACACAGTTGCGTCCTCCTCTCAAATTTTCGCGCTCTATTCCAACTGCAAGCGTCCCATTTTCAGAGTTTAATCTTCCCGCGATGCGTAAATTATCCACACGGGCCAAAAAACAAGATTTTCTCAAAAACATTGCCTAAGTGCTTGCACTGCACGCTCTCATCTCTTCTATATAAGTAACCGGAAGTAAATATTTAACATAAGATAGAAACAAAATAGACTTTTCCTTTCAAGCGGTTATATGACTGCAGACGCCAGCACGTGTTGCACGTGTAACTAGTCATCAGCAGACTCCTATAGCTTCGTTTCAGCTTGGGTCCAGACGCAGCCGATGCTACAAGCGCGAGCTCCGGGCTTCCAGCGTCCCTGCCAAGCACGCGCGCTCGTGCATGTAGCAGGCACTGTTCAGGGCCACACAGCTCGTGCTTCGTCAGCATCGGCTGCGTCTGGACCCAAGCTGAAACGAAGTATAGCGCAAAGGCCTGATAAGGCTCTGAAGGCGAGACTTTTGTTGATTCTATTTTTGTTATGTGTGCTATGTTAGCGCGCGTGGTCAAACGCTAGCATACGCTACAAGCGTGCACGTAAGCACCCTAAGATCGTGCAGGGTTGAACAGAGATATCCTAATATGTAGGGTGCCTCAATGTCCTTCTGCTTAGGGTGTTGCCACCCTTTGTAGTACCCGATGCCGACAGAACGCGCTCACGGGTAAAATACAAATAAATCGACGAAAACGAAATATCGCCATAGCACAGTCAGCGCCACAAACGCGTGCCGGGACACGCTCGTTCACGCGCTTCAGAACAAAAAAACAAAATAAAATTGTGGGACAAAATGGCCAGATTAGAGCCGCTAAATGAGCGTAGCTTATTTAGCGGCTCTAATCTGGCTCTAAAGCGCACATAAAGGCACCCTACTAATATGTATTTGGAAATTAAAAAAATAATAATAGGTGAATGAGTTGCAAATAAGGCTAAAATACTTATTCCGAACAACATTTGTTTTATGAAACATTATTTCAGATATTTTCATTCTCTGTAGTCCTTGTTTGGTTGCTAGTGGATATGAAAAGCAAAAGAAGAAGCATGATTTCTATTATTTTTGAACAATTACACTATATTTTCTTAACCAACAAACAGGTGCTTACTCTGAGATGCAAATTGAATTTTGACGTTAGCGTTTTGGCGCCCGAAACAATTTTTTTGTAAATTTAACACTTCCCGTTTTGCGGATTACTAAGAAAATCAAACGGGCCATCAAAAGGTAGAAAATACGTTTCTACCAAAGGTGAGGCGTACGTTTCTTTTTTTCTTTTCTCTTCACCTTTCTAATTTTAGGCAAAATCAAATGAACCTCTAAATAACTTTAGTGTCTTCGTAATAACCTCGGGAGTTCACTATGCTATTGTCCGTTATGAACACCTCTTTCAACAGTGATGATCTTACTATGTCACGGTGGAATGAAGCGGTGCTACCTTATCTGTCTGGAAACAAATTGGGGTGTGTGTATGTTTATACAGTCTAGAACATAGTCAGCCTCAACGGGCGACTTGTCTCCCAGCTGTAGATGAGAAATTAAGCCAGTGCAGTACAACCGGTAGCCTGGGGTCTTTAACGTGCATCACGCAGTGGTGATCAAAGTAACGTTGGTAGTGATACACGACCGCACGCCGGTACGATGCTCATCCAGATCGAAACAGGCAGGGGTGGGGATTGAACCCAGGATCCCTGGGTTATACAGCGCGAGCTTTCGCTCCACGTGCTCCGAGCTGGTGTGCTCTAACCCACTCGGCCACCGATCCTTTTTTTTTTTTTGCACTTGGCCACCGATTTGTTTTATGTGTTTGGACCGTGGTCTGGACTAATGCCCTTCGAGGTGTTTGCGTTTGTCTTGCAAGTGGCGTCAAATGCGCCAGTGCACGAGGCCCGTGTCTCGAGCGGCCCTTGGAAGCAGGTGTCGGCGCAGTACTGAAATGAGCGGCCCTTGGAAGCGAATGGCAGCGGAGCACCCGCTCCTCGCACGTGTCTTGCGCGTTTCGAAAACAATGGTTGGCGGTACTTGTAAGCGTGAATTTTATCAAAGGAATTTAGTCTGCACTGGGGTGCCTTCATGTGCGCTTTGCTTAGGGTGGAGACATCTGGCCACTTTATCCCACACTTTTATTTTTATTTTTGTTCAGAAGCGCGTGAAAGAGCGTGTCCCTGCACGCGCTTGTGGCGCTGACTGTGCTATGGCGACATTTTGTTTTCGTCGATTTCTTCGTATTTTACCCGTGAGCGCGTGCTGTCGGCATCGGGTACTACAAAGGGTGGCATCACCCTAAACAGAAGGACATTGAGGCACCCTAGTCTGCACTTGCCGGCACCGCCTTCAACTTACGGAATTTACGAGGATGGCTCGAGTGCAACATGGCTTTGTGTATTTGAGTGGTTCTTTTTCGCTGACAGGCAGACAGACGGAAAGTGTCCTTTCTTGCCATAACCGTTGCCAATGTTGTCAGCTGCTGTGCACTGGGCGCGCGATTGTGGACGAGTAATAGAGCCGCGCCACTTGCTTGGACAGAGAACTCCTTGGTACAGTTCACGGGTGGGAAACGGTTGCTATTGTTGCTTTTGACTCGCCGCGCAGAAGAGTGGACCTCGCCGACGAGGTCCACACCTCGACGTCAGAAGTGGACGCTCGCAGAAGTGTGGACCTCGCCACTAAATGAGCTATGCTTAGTGTCGGCACTCTGTTCCCCAATATCGCTCTGGGCGCCGCCATCTTGGTGCTTCTACAGAGCAGACGCAACTGCTGATCGTCATGATTCAAAAGTGCGACTTGCTCGGCATTTGAGTCGGTGTTAGGAAGCTTATGTAATATTGCTTTGCTTTGTCGCGAAGCGTTTAAACATTTGTGGAGGACGTAAAAGCGTTTCCTGTGATTTCAGACGAATTTTCAGATAACTGGCAGCCATGATTTTAAGCCACAATATGAACAAGTGTCGTTACTCTGAAGCGTAGCTTATTTAGTGGCACTAGGGAAGATCATGGCAGAACAGCGCAGCACATGAGCTAGATTTCAGACGCCATGTTCTTCTATAGTGCCACTAAATAAGTTACGCTTATTTAGTGTAAACGTAGCTTACACTTATTTAGAGTAACGACACTTGTTCATATTGTGGCTTAAAATCATGGTTGCCAGTTATCTGAAGATTGATCTGAAATCACAGGAAACGCTTTTCCGCCCTCCGCAAATGTTTAGACAGTTCGCGACAGAGCAAAGCAATATTATATGAGCTTCCTAACACCGAATCTAATGCTGAGGAAGTCGCACTTTTGAATCATGACGATCGGCAGTTGCGTCTACTCTGCACAAGCACCAAAAATGTCGGCGCCCACAACAATGTTGACGAACAGAGTGCCGATATTCTAAGCGCAGCTCATTTAGTGGCTCTAGTTCTTCCCAGAAGTGGCGCGCGGCACGTGTCTCGATCATTTCCAAAAAAATGATTGGCGCCACTTTTCCCAGGATGGATGGGCTTTACTCCACAGATCCTGGGAGCAGGTTTGCAAACCAGTATTCAGACGAAGAGCAGGCCGATATAGGACATAGGAAGTGCAAAACTGGCACTTTATTTTTTTTTCTGGCTTTGAATTAAGCTTTAAAAATAAACTTTTTTTTTTTTTTTTTGCAAAACAACGTTTGCGTTTTAAATGTGGTGGTTTAAACGGCCGCAACGCCGCACCCTGTGCTTTCGATAATTTCGAACGTAAATGGAACTTCGAGTTCATTCGGAAATCAGAGCTTATTCTACGTTTTGTAAGCCACTGTAATCTACGTATGGACTGGCTCGTATCTCGCGCCGCCTGTTGGCCGCTTCCTGCAGCGGCGGACGCAGAGCGAAGAAGATCTAGCTCGAGATCGGCGGCGGACCGCCCGTGGCCCGAGCCCACCTCGAGCGCCCGACCTGCATGCGCAGCTGCGAACATGCAACTCGTTTGTTCCGGAAAAATTCTGCGCCATCTATGAGGAAAAGGGTACAAATAAATAGCGGTTGAATCCCCCTTAAACTACAGTCCATGTTCTTTATATGGGAAGTTCACTATAAACGAACTCCGGGATACGGAAATGAGTGAATGGATAACAAAGAGAGCCACATAATAGCCAAGGCACTGGTCGTACCTTCTTCAAGTAAGTTGCGTTCAGAAAGGCAATCAACGTTGGTGGACACGTTGTTAGCATTTTAAGAGGTCATCTTGAGAGTTCATCCTGCTCGAAGTTCGTTTCCTATCCTGTTCTCTGCTTATCAATGTTCGCTTATAAACAGCGAGAGCAATAAGGGCCGAACTAACCACAAAAAAGAAAAAAAAATTGTGTTTTGCCGTAGCAATGTTAAAATACAAGCAAAAAGGTGTTTCTTCAATGTCCTTTTTTTTTACGTTGAAAGTTTGCATTGTTGACGCGGGTCGTTTCCTGTTTTGCATTCACTGCCAATCCTTACCGTAAATCACCCCTTTTGTTTGAGGATTTTTGGGAAACTAGGAAACAATTCCTCACTTATCGATGTTTTCCGCGTGGTTTTTCTACACCCTAGAATATGCATACGCCATATATAACACGCAAAAAACCTCTCTCCAAGAAAGTTTTTTTTTTAGCGTGTTTTCGAGCACAAGGAAAGCGGCTAACTTAAGGGTTAATAATGAGCACCTGAAATGCATGGTATCCGACGTCTAAGTTTGGGGACAAGGAGGACAAACACGACACAGATCTCCAGATTTCCAGGGTCAAAATGTCTATATTCAACCAGCTCGCCTGCACCCTTGCTCTAACATAAGTTTGCCGTTCAACGTTGAGCTCATGACGTTCGGCGTACCCGTGTGGATAACCCTTGAAAGTCAGCCTGCGGCTCGCAGCAGGTCACTATATTCAGATGCAAGATAAGAATACGCCAGGGAGCTCCCCAGCACCCTCATTACCGCCTGCCAGTGTTCCTACGCGATGCGCAAATAGTCCGCTGCTGTGCGGTCGCGCGGACGCCACATATAACTCGTCATGGCTACTGCCTTTCTGGTTGGACCGCGGAGCATACGGTGCCGGTGCCGTGGCTGGTACGGGCTGGTGTTTATTTGGCTTATAGTTAAGGCTCTGTTATCCTCCGACTTGAGCACAGCGAACGCAGCGTAGCGCAGAACGCTCATTGGCCGGCGAGCAGGAGCTCGATATCTGCGACCAATCAGTATCTATGTGCGCTGCACTATACGCCGCGCTTGCTACGCTCAAAGTCTGAGTGTAACAGGGCCTTTACGTGCATCCGGCTGTAAACCTCTGATGTAGATTTCCGTCGAAAACTTCCAGGGCATTGAAGAATTCATATACTGATTGTCGCTTGCTCGATCGTTTCTGTGTTTTTCCTTCTAAACGTCTCGCTGCTTTGTTTCCGAGGCGGACTTGGGCCAAGAAGAGGACTTCCGGGCGGCAAAAGCTTTGGGCATAGGGGCGAAAAAGAGTGCGTTCGCTTGTTTCCGACAGCTTTCCCTGGTGAGAACAGTTAAGGCCGGTTCAAACACTTGCGTTTGAGTGTGTTTGACTGCGTTGCGGCGAGAACCGAAAGTGAGTCACCGGCACATCTGTGCTTCGTATGCAGCGTGGAATCCAATTCGAGGAATCATCTTGGCACGCGGCATAAGCAGCAGGGATGTCTGGTTTCTCGCCGCCGCAACGCAGTCAAACGCAACTGTCTGAACCAGGGTTCATACTCTGTGTTCAGCGCTGTCAAGCTTGCTTGCGTGAGCATGGGGTTTGATCTCGTTGGTTATTTGACACGGGCTCTCGCGTAAATTAGGGTGCCTTAATGTTCTTTTTGTTTAGGGTGACGCCATCCTTCGTAGTACCCGATGCCGACAGCACGCGCTCACAGGCTAAATACAAAGAAATCGTCAAGAACATAATGCTCGTAGTAGCACAGTTGGCACAGTCAGCGTCACAAGCGCGTGCAGGGACACGCTCTTTCCACGCTTCAGAACAAAAATGTAGAGCCCTTTGTTAAGAATGGAACCTTCGGCGACCTTCTTCCGAGTTTCAACGCGGCGGAAACGAGTCATGATCTGTCCGGGAACGTCGCCTGCTGGACGGGGCCTACGCGAAACGAGTCTCGAGGAGTACGGAACCGGCGCCTACGTGTCTGCGCCTGCGGAGACAGGTCTCGACGCGCCCGTGACGTCAACGGGACGTGTGTGCGTGCGTGCGGCTTGGTGCGCTCCGGAAGGGGAGAGAGGCCGGGCCTAACTGCGGAGACAGGTCTCGACGAGTCCGTGACGTCAACGGGACGTGTGTGCGTGCGTGGGGCTTGGCGCGCTCAGGAAAGGGAGAGAGGCATGACCTAATTGCGGAGGACCATGGCTACGACGCACTTCTGGCTACGACGCGGCGGACTTTGCTACGACGCACTTGACGGCGGGTTGCTGCTGCGCACCTGCTGCCCTGGCGGGGAGTGAGGGAGAAAACGGACCCTATATAAGGCGGAGCGCGAGGCTGCTCAGGAGTTCTCTCGGATTTGACGACTGTATCGCAACCATGTAATTAAACCGTTCGTTACGTTACCAATTCTCCCACCTCCACTGGACCCCTGGGTTCTTCACTTCGGGGAATGGTCGTCGTCACGAGCCAGGAAGCTCCCGGACGTGCGGCTCAAACCCCGCCTCTAACAACTGGTTGGCAGCGGTTGGGATCGGACCATGCGACATCGTGCTACATCTGCGGGTGAGCGTTTGGACTTTGCTTTGAGATTCGCCAGGCTTCAGATTATGGGTAATTAATTTTGAACTGCTGGGAATCCTTAGTGTTTGACTCGTGCGCTAGGTTTAGGTACAACCTCGCGACAAGTTTAAGAACAAAGCCAAAGCTAAAGAGCAGCGATCATGGATCTAATGAGGTTACTGAGAACAGATTTATTCTGTTTATGTGAAGAATTGGGTGTGGAGGTGGAGCAAAAGATGAAGAAATCTGAGATCAGTAAAGCGATTTCAGAGAGCGCAGAAGTAGAGGAAATTAAAATTGCGTGGGAACTGCTTCTGAACGCTAAGAGCGAGGCTGCAGCGAGAGAGGAGCGGGAGCAGGCTGCAGCGAGAGAGGAACGAGAACGAGAACGAGAGCAGGCTGCAGCGAGAGAGGAACGAGAACAGACTGCGGCGAGAGAGGAACGAGAGCGAGAACAGACTGCGGCGAGAGAGGAACGAGAGCGGGAGCAGGCTGCAGCGAGAGAGGAACGGGAGCAGACTGCAGCGAGAGAGGAACGAGCAGCGCTAAAAAGGTTAGAGTTAGAGATGGAACAACAGCGATTAAACTCACAGAACAGTAGAGTTGGGACTCCGGTGCGAGCAAGTGAGACCGAGTCGTATCAAATGAAGAAGCTCATGCAGCCGTTTAAAGTTGGGGAAGACGTGGGCCTGTTCTTAGTGAACTTTGAGAGGACATGTGAGAAGTTGAGCTTCGCCCCAGAAACGTGGCCGCAACGGCTTTTGACTTTGTTGCCCTGTGAGGCTGCAGAGGTTGTCGCGCGCCTTAGTGCTGGAGACGCGGACGACTACGACAAGGTGAAGTCCAGCCTTTTGAAACGGTACCGCCTTTCTGCCGAGGCGTTCCGTCAAAGGTTTAGAAACGCATCCAAAAAGAGCAGCGAGGGCTACTCGGAATTCGCTTACGGGCTTAAAACCAATTTGATAGAATGGTTGAAGAGCGAGGAAGTGTACGAAAGCCGAGACAAGGTAGTCGAGTGTGTGTGCCTCGAACAGTTCTTTCGTAGCATTCCGCAGTCAGTCAAGCTCTGGGTGCAGGACAGGGTAGGAGTCGACACTGTCGAAAGGGCCGCTGAGCTAGCCGAAGAGTACGCAACGCGTAGAAAGCTGAGCGGAGAGGAAAGCGAACCCGGCCGGAGCGATCAGCGCAAGACCTTCCGACAGGGAAACGGCTCGCGAGAAAACGGGCCCGAGAAGCCCGAAGCAGGACAAAAGGTCCCAGAAAAGAGCGCAGAACACTCGAACGGAGACGAGGCGCGGAAAAGCCAAACAGGGCAGTTCGAGGCAAGGAAGCCGTTCCTGTGCTACAACTGTCAGGAGCCGGGACACACAGCGGCCAGATGTAAGAAACCGCGGGTTGTGTTCTCGACCGTGACCGGTAGTGACGAGGACCTGGAGCTCCTTCGTCCCTATCTTCACGAGCTCCAGGTAAACGGAAAGCCGTGCAGGGTGCTTCGTGACAGTGCAGCGACGATGGACGTTGTTCATCCGTCGTATGTAACGACATCCGATTTTACTGGAAAGGTAGTTTGGATCAAGCAGCTGCTCGAAAAGCACAGTGTCTGTCTGCCTATGGCGACGGTAAGGATAACTGGCCCGTTCGGAGAGCTAGTGACAGAGGCGGCTGTCTCGCAAACAGTCCCGTTGGAGTATCCTTATTTGTTTTCTAACCGGTCAGAATTCCTGCTGCGCGAGAGGGGTCAACAACTGGGAGAGGGACTAGTTCAGTCAGGTACGAGGTCCAAATCGCGTCAGCTCGCCCCTTTGTTGACGAGTGATCCAGAGCCAGAGGCAGCTGTCGGGGAGCAGGCACTACCAGAGTTCGAGGCAGAGAAACGGGATGAGAGGGACCAGGTTGTAGAACAGCCTGACCTCGTAGCACTAGAAAGTGTACGCCGTCCCAACGAGCCGGCGAAAAAGGCGGAGGAAGACGGGATCAGTGAAAGATCTCTCGTAGCTCCGGCGTCACGTAACTTTGGTCCTCTGCTACGAGTAGACAGAGTGTCTTTGACAGTCGAGCAGAAGAGCGACCCTAGTGTGTCAGGGTTTCGCGGTACAGCTCAGGAGATTGCTAGGACCAATGTGACGGGGCATGAAAAAGGCGGATTGTTTTATCGGCGCTATAAGGACCGCATTTTCACGTCTAGAAATCACGTGAAAATCGATCACTACGACTTCAGGGCAAGAAAAAGGAAAGGCAAATTTAACGGCAATGCCGATGGGTTGAGCAGATTTTTCTGGCATCACGAAAAACAGTAGGGATGATCTCAGAGGTCTTCGTCATCCACGGGAATGAGGATCAAAGTGGGGGCACTTCGTTAAAACCCCAACAAGACCTCACAAATTGCAAAAAGTTTTTTGTCTTTTGTATTTTGTTCATAGTGACCTCTTTGGAAAAATGAGTTGTGTTTTGGCGACAGCGGGTCTCGATACCCGCAATTGTCCTAAGGTTTTAAATTTGTAGTTTTTTTGCAAATTTTTGTAATCCGTAGTCCAGTCTGGCGGGTCTCTGGCGAATTCCGAGCGTTTGACTGCGGTGTGGCGTGGTGTTGTGTGGGACGTTTCCGCTAATGCCTCCGTTGTAAGAGGTTTGGGAGTTTGTTGGGTGCTTGCAGCGTCTTCTCAAGGCCTACTCCAAGCCCACCTCTTCAGGCCAGCGATCGTACCACCGGCCTTTCGAGGTTTCCCTGGCCCCGGAGGGGCTGTTAAGAATGGAACCTTCGGCGACCTTCTTCCGAGTTTCAACGCGGCGGAAACGAGTCATGATCTGTCCGGGAACGTCGCCTGCTGGACGGGGCCTACGCGAAACGAGTCTCGAGGAGTACGGAACCGGCGCCTACGTGTCTGCGCCTGCGGAGACAGGTCTCGACGCGCCCGTGACGTCAACGGGACGTGTGTGCGTGCGTGCGGCTTGGTGCGCTCCGGAAGGGGAGAGAGGCCGGGCCTAACTGCGGGAGACAGGTCTCGACGAGTCCGTGACGTCAACGGGACGTGTGTGCGTGCGTGGGGCTTGGCGCGCTCAGGAAAGGGAGAGAGGCATGACCTAATTGCGGAGGACCATGGCTACGACGCACTTCTGGCTACGACGCGGCGGACTTTGCTACGACGCACTTGACGGCGGGTTGCTGCTGCGCACCTGCTGCCCTGGCGGGGAGTGAGGGAGAAAACGGACCCTATATAAGGCGGAGCGCGAGGCTGCTCAGGAGTTCTCTCGGATTTGACGACTGTATCGCAACCATGTAATTAAACCGTTCGTTACGTTACCAATTCTCCCACCTCCACTGGACCCCTGGGTTCTTCACTTCGGGGAATGGTCGTCGTCACGAGCCAGGAAGCTCCCGGACGTGCGGCTCAAACCCCGCCTCTAACACCTTCCACTTTACGTCAAGATGGACGACTAGCGAAACTGTCATCCTTACGACGCCGACGATGCCTAGAGGACGACGTTTAGGACGACCTCAAAGACGACTTCTAGGACAACCTCGAGGACGGCGTTTATAGGACGACGCCTATAGGACGACGTCTAGGACGATCTGAAGGACGACGCCTAGAGGACGACGTCTAGGACAACCTTACGGACAACCTCTAGGGCGAC
>JAZHYW010012228.1:0-17979 GCA_037355805.1 Ixodes ricinus
ATTTGTAGCTAAACCTAAGAACGTTCCCACTGGGTTCTGGAAGAGCCATTCGCCCTTTCTCGTCGCTGTAATTTATTTCAACCTAATACATGGAGACGAGTCTTCGCCGCACACTGACGGAAGGAGCAGAACTATAGCCATCCTCCAGTAAAATACTGCTAAGTGCAATAAAGAAGTAAAATTGAGAGCTGGGCTAGTTGGTAGAAAGTCATACATAATGTAAATGCAATAGCCCAAGCGCAGGAAGACAAAGGAGCTGAACGAACAACACAGAAAGCTGCAAAATATGTCATGTGTTGTTCGTTCCTTCCCTAGCCTCTCGTTGTTGCGCCATGTTACACCTACGTCATGTTTGCTATTTCCAAGCAATTGCCTGTGGTTATCGAAGCGAACATCTCTCGCTGGCTGATTCTGTGACGCTAGAAAAATGGCGCATTTATATACAACAAAAACTAAAACAACGTGTGGACGCAAGAAATGAAAATAAAGTGCGGACGTACCTCATTTATACTGTATACTTATATATATTCGAAAATATGCAGATGAATGAACAGTACTTCATCGAATGAATCAATGTTTTACGAAACCGCCGAAAGCGAAAATAAATGGCGGAGCCAGGATTTGAACTCTGGGCCTCCCAATGTCCTGGCGGGTGTGCTTATATTTATATTATAATTTATGATATTATATTATATTATATTATATTATATTATATGATACAGGCTTCGATCTACCTGGCATTTTGAGTTCCTCTTTTATGGCTCTGTTTTTCCTTCTGCGTCCCATGTTTGACAGAGTTTCAGACCAAATTCCTCTTTCACCCAACTGACTTCCTTTCTTCTGCGTGTTTGGTTGACTTTGCCGCACTGTCCACCGCTCCACCTTCCACGCTACCCAACAGCGCATAGGCAGATGCCTCCGGAGTCGGTTTTGGAGTACTTTATAGAAGGCTATGCGCGGGCAATAATAGCCCCTCTGCCGAGGCCAATATACATCTGGGAAGGACTCGCCCTGTTCTGGTGCGCGTGCATTGGCGAGAAAGGGCATAGCCTCCTCTATACGGAGAAAGCCTGGCACGTCGCGAAAAAAGTGGCCGCCGAAAGTAGGAGAGGAGGGGCGGGGAATCAAGAGCGGAGGGAAGCTAGACTGCTAGCGCCACACAAGAGCGAGCGGCCAAACGCAGAAACAGTCTTTTTGTTTTCTTCTTTTTTTTTTTCGGAATCGCGGAGAAGAGAAAGTCAACGTCAACCCTTCCCCTTCGCCGTCCCTGCGTCCGCATCTCCGCAGCGGTCGGTCGTCGCTTTCGTTTGCGTTGGAGGTTGTGCGACGAACTGCCCGGAAAGGTCGGTATCTGGTGCTTGGAGCGTTCGGCGATTCATGGGCCATATACTTCGTTTCACCTTAGGTTTGAACGAAGTCAAAGATATACTTCGTTTGATCTTACGTGCGAGCGAAGGCAGTGCTAGGCGTGCGAGCCGAGCACTCATACGTTCGCTGCTTTGCACGCGCGCTTATCCAGTTAATGATTTTCCTCGGGCTATCCTCTCATGCTTATAGCTTCGCCTTCGCTCCCACATAGGACTAAACGAATATAGAAGCGCGAGACCGACGCTTTGTGCATTGCTGCTTTGCTCGAGCGTGCGTGCGATGCAGTAACGCAAAAAGCGCTGGGCTCGCGCTTCTAGCTTTGGTTTCGCTCGCACATGAGGTGAAACCAAGTAATATGATACGCAACTTTAGCTTCCGTGAGAAACGAGAGCAACTCTGCGTTTATAAGTGCTAAGGACGAAAAAATAAACGTGAAGGACACGGACAGACATGCACACAGTGTAGATGTCTGCACCTGTCATTTACGTGTTCACTTTTGTAATTAGCATACCTTATCAGTCTTCGTCGCTTACTCAACGGAGGCTCGAGCGGTAGCAGCGTCCACAATAAACATTTTTACTACTACTTTACGAACTGTTTACATTGTTGCGCCTGTAGTCCAGTTGAAGCTCATACACGCGACGTTCCAAATGTGGCTAATCGGACACTCCCACTGAAATGACGGTCCTCGGCACCTGGGCGTCGAAACTACTCAGTCAAAACTGGTTGGTTCTTTCCGCGGCACGACACGATGGTCCGACGACGGCGCACTCCGCTGGCACACCGACAACTCTGCCGACGCCGCCGGCATCGTGCATTGTTGCCAGCGCCCTTTCGAATCGCCGCCGTCGCCGCAGCCGTTTCTCCCGGAGTACGAAAACGACGGTGACGAAAACACAAAAACAAACGTGGTTCGGGAGCGGCCGCTCATGACCCAAGCGCTCGCAGTCTATCTCTGCCCTTTCTGCTCTGCGCGACCATATTGGTCACCGCTTCGCGCGCTTCTCCTCTCCTTTTTTCTGCGGCCGCTCGCCCTATGGCTCCGCCGTCGATGTGCCAGGTTTTCTCCGTATAGAGGAGGCTATGGAAAGGACTCTTCTACAAGCGGACAACACGGCTTTGGCTCTAGCGCTGCACCGCGGCCATGGACGAGCTTTGCCTTGGGCTATTGCCAGTGCCGCCTCTCTTCGTTTTCTTAATAAAGATATCTCAATAAAATGGGTACCGTCGGTCATGAGCCCCGCCGACCTGCCGTTGTGCGCTTGACACGCGATGGTAAGCCGGCGGGCCATCGAGTCCTCGCGCTCTCGGCGCGAGACATCTTTTCCTTCTCGTGCAGAGGGCGGCGGACGAATCGAGAAAACGTCCGAACGGTTTCCTGAGGTTTTTCAATAAATGTCAATAAATAAATAAATAAATAAATGGCACAAGGAAATAGCCCAAGGCAAAGCTCGTCCATGGCCGCGGCGCAGCGCGAGAGCCAAAGCTCTGTTCTCCGTGTGCAGAAGTGCTCCTTTCTCGGCAATACACGCGCACCACAACACGGCGAGTCCTTCCCGGAGGCATATTGGTCTCGGCAGAGAGGCGATTATTGCCTGCTCACAGTCCCCAACATCTACGCCGTAACCGAATCCGGAGGCACCTGCCCATGTGCAGTCGGGTAGCGGGGAAAAAGGGGAGCGGTCGGCAGTGCGGCAAAGTCGGCCAAACACGCAGAAGAAAGGGAAGCCAGTTGAGTGAAAGAGAAATTTGGTCTGAAACTTTGTCAAACAAGGGACGAAGAAGAAAAAAACCCAAAGTTATAGAGAGAAAAGTAAAATGCCAAGTAGCCCGCCGCCCCCTGGAGCGCCCCAGCGAGCGAAGGACGCGAGGAATGGCTCAGAGCCGTTCTGGCGTGTGCGAAATGGTGTCATCGGCTGTGTCAGAGCCTGAGCCCAAAAAACCCATGCGTCGCATGCGCTCTGCTCGTGTCGCTTAGGTTTAAGCGAAATCTCGACCGCAGCAAGTCCTCCACGAGGAGGCGCACCGTAGACGCCAACCTGTCTGGGTCGGGATGGGCGCACAAAAAAGTTGTCTATGTGAGACCAAGCCCAGAGTCCACGCGCGCGCATTTCCCTGGCAATGGTTGTTGCCAAGAGCTGCCTGTAAAACGGCGCCGGGTGTATCACGAAGGTCATACGGCAAAAACGGCAGTAACGGCGGCCTACTCTAAATGTGGTCAGGTTACGGGAGGAGGGATGAAGCGTGATATGGTAAAAGGCCTCGGCAATGTCGAGCTTCACCAAATACGCTTGAGGCGGGAGGGGGTTTACTTTGATGGCCTGGGGTAGCGGAGTAAGGCGGAACTGAGGTGCCTGGAGGTAAGGAGTAAGTGCGGCGCAGTCTAAAACAAAGCGGGACTCGGTGGCTGACTTGGATACGAGGAAGACGGGGTTAAAGTACAGACCACGTGCGTTCGATGATGCCGCCAACATGTTGGTTATGGCGGCATCGATCGTGGGGACCTGGTCAGGGAGAGGTGGGCGGGCCGTAAAGCAAGAAGCCTTCATGCAGCAAATGGAAAGTGCGCCGAAGTCGGGCGGCCCGTGAAAACTACATGCCTCAATAAACACTGCCCAGTCGACTTGAGGTGCCTACTGGGTCGGGTGGACTGGCGGCGGAGGTCCCGTCGCTTTCGACTTGTAGGCAGTGCTACCCAGGTCCGAATCGGAGTCTTCGACGTCGCTTTGTTTGTCTGTAGTGTGTTCCTTTCTGTTGGTGTGGTTTTCCTCCTCGCCATCGTACGTGCCGAAGGAGTCGTCATCGGCGTGGGGCGCGATGACACTGTCGGTCCTGCTGAGCCACGCCAGGGTTCGCTCGTCGGCGGTGGCCGTCGAGTCCGGATCCAATGGGTCGTTTTCTTCGGTCCAACATCAAGCACGAGCAAGGAAAAGCCGAGACGCCAGCTTCGCAAAATGCATGGGCGAGAACGTCCTCGACCGGTAAAACGTCCAGGAGCAGACGACCGTGCCGTCGATTACGGCACTGGTGGGTTTTGAAGACCCAGGGTAGCTGCCGGACCCACAGTTAGGGGAGGGGGCCTCTTGAACTTGGTGCCTGGGTGGTAGCAGGTGCTCGCGGGAGCACGAGACGTGCGGCGTCCGCGTTGAGGCTGGTTGGGTAGTTGGTCGGGGAGCTCTCTGAAAACCTCGGACTCGAGCCTGTACGTCTGGGATAATGATATATCCGTCCTCCAGTTCCCTCTGGCGACGACGTGGAAGAGTTCCAGTCTATCGAAAATGGGGTGCTGGTGTTTGGTGAGCATGGTATCCCAGTAGAACCGATACGGGTGGAGATGACGGATCTCGGGGACATCTCTCGTGGACAAACTTCTGGTGCTCTGGGCGAGATCGCGCAGAATGTCGTAGGCCTGACAGACCCTCGCTTCTGGAATGGGCGGTGGGGCTCCACCGGAGGTAGTCGGATCGCGTTGGTGGCTCTCGTAGAAATGATTCCCATAGAAGCCATGCCTCCGGCGGAAGCATGGAAAGGGCCCCGGCGATGCTAGAAGCGATCTCTTGGCGCGTCTGTAGATGTTTGAGCTCACCGGGCTGACGTTCGAATAGCTCGCGTTCAGAGTTCTGCGACAGGGACTGTTGAGACTGCTGGCCGTGTGGGCGAGACCACACCGTGGGCGAGACCGACCTTGGCATCGACGATGGAAGCGGGGCAGCTCCCAAGGTTGAGGCGAAGGAGGCAGAAATGGCATCCCCTGTCTGTTGGACGAGGGCGGCTCCGTCATCGGGGGTCAAGTGAGTTGGCGCGTTCGACGACGAGGCATCCTTCTCCTTGGTTTGTTCTCTTGTCATGCTGAGATGCGTGGCAGTGCCGGTGGCTGCCACTCGGTTCGGAAGAGAGTCTCGGCAGGAAAAGGAAAAGAAAAAATCGTTCAGCCTTTCTACTCTCGTGAAGAGGGAAGACCAGCGGAGCTGTACTCGATACACTGTGTGCTTCTTCTTCGTCGTCGTCTGTTTTTCGCGCTGTTTCCTACGATGAATTCCCACCAACGCGCCCAACTATCCATTCTTCTATTATAGCTGGAAAGGTTGCCGCCATCTACGAGCGACGGCGGAAGCCATACTGGTTGTGTGCTTGCCGCCGTCGCTTATAGATGGCGGTAGCTGTCCAGGTAGGTTTGTGTCGACATACACGGACACGATCCTGGGGAACCTAGCCCTTAACAGCTCCGCTGTAAAAACTCGAAAACCCTTCGGACGTTTCCTCGTTCCTTCCGTCGCTCCCGGTTATATATATATATATGATATATATATATATATATATATATATATATATATATATATCATACAAAAGCGCCAATGTCGAACCTCTGGCATTTTTTTTATTTTTGTGTTGTTTCAATATCGTCGCACGCGACACGTTTCAGACTAAATGAATACCAGGTTTTTCTTTTCCGCCAGCTCTGCATAATGGTCAATTTACCCCGTTTATTCAAACTGGCTACTGCATGTCAGGAACATCGGTGGTTTCGATAGAACCGAGTTGGATGGACATCTGAGAATTCTAACTTATTAGTTAATACCCTGAAGGCAACACGCACTGAATACATGTAGCAATGTAGGAGTGTGACAGATTTAGAAACAGAGACGTTTTTTTATTATAAGCTCGACCACTGAGTCCAACTAAGTATTCTTAATCCGGAAGTTAGATTGAACGGAAATATATTACCAGATGCACCACTCGCCGAGAGTATCTCTGTCAAATGGCCACAGCATTTCAAGATCTCTCCTTCAGATCATACTTGAGAAAAACTAATATTTTTATATTTCGGTTAATATCGGTTAAAACCGGTTACCGGTGAATAATTTTTGGTTATAATGCTTTATAAGATTCAAAGAAGAAAACAAGCAACTATTTCACATCATTTAGACCAGGAAACAACAGCACACGTAATTAAGGCAAGGTAAAAGTTGTAATAGTTTACAGCACGGCATTGAAATACATGGTTACAATGTGCGGCGCATACATGGTTACAATGTGCAGCACATACATGGCCCTGAATGTATACTTGGCATACCACATCAGGTAAGTTGTCAGAAACAAATGAACACCGCCCTTTCGATGCTGATCTTGTTAGACTTCGGCTCAAGAGCAGTCTCCAAATAAGCAACACCGTAGAAGTTGCTGAACTTGTGAACAACCCAGTAGAGAGTTGGCATAGTCAGGGAGCCTAGTGCGTCGCGATCGATGCCTTGTGGGATCACGGCAGGAGCTTCGCTGTTCACCACTGGTGACAACGGGTCTGTTTCCCGAGCGAGCCCCGAACGCTTTGCAACGATGGGCTCTGGTGAACTTGCCTTCCGCTTCCTCTCCTCTCGTCCTGCGGGAAGGTCATCACTCAGGTCCTGGGGTGCACTTGGCAGCAGAGTCGGTACCGCGTCTGGCGTAAGCGCTGGGTGTCCACGAGGGATCCTCACTTCCTTTCCGCCGATGATGTGGACGTAGTCTCGAAGGATGAAGCGGGGCTCGAAGTGCAGCTCGCAGACAGCGCTTGTTTCTTCAAGACGCTTGTCCGATCGCTGCAGATTCTTCTCCCAAAGATCTCTTTTGGCTCTGTCCTTTGGAACGCCGAAAAGGGACGCCGTTTTCACTCCTTTCACTCGGATGAGGCCCGTTTTGCAACCAGGTGCAGAGCAAGAGTTCTGTCGCTGTTTCGCCGGCGGCATTTCGGCACTACCCTTACGCGTTCACCATCCGCAAAATCAGAACACAAGATTCAAAGCATATTACGATCGAACACACGGAACTATGAAATCGTGGTCCCGACACGCGCACCGCTCGAAGAGAAAAACACACGGAACTATACTCTGTTTCACCTTGTGTCGTACCGCAGGAAAGGCTACAAGCGCGAGCTCCTTGCTCTAGGGCACATCTCGGCGGCACAAGCTCTCGTGCACCAAGGGCAGCTGCCAACGCTATGAGCTCGCGCTTCTAGCCTTCGCTGCGGTTCAACATAAGGTGAAACGGAGTGTATAAAATCGTGGTACCGACACGTGCACCGCTCAAAGTGAAAAAAACAAAAGGCGGGCTGCGCGATTTTTTCCGGATAACTCGACTACAGCGCCGCCACGAACTGTCAATACACGCGCCCTCACGAGCTCCCGTTGCCGAGCCGCTCCGGTCCCAACACTACCCAAGTATTCTAGTACACTGTAATACGGTGTCACTCAGCTCGAGCGTGCAGCTTTGGCTAATGCATAGATGCCATTCTATACTTCGTTTCAGCTTGGGTCCAGACGCAGCCGATGCTACAAGCGCGAGCTCCGGGCTTTCAGCGTCCCTGCCAAGCACGCGCGCTCGTGCAATGCAAGCACTGTTCAGGGCCTTGTGCTCGCGCTCGTAGCATCGGCTGCGTCTGGACCCAAGCTGAAACGAAGTATATCACGCAAGTCACGCACCGAGTGCGCGAGAGCGTCACGCGCTAAAACATTCAGTGCAACAATCGATGTCTTCACCCTGAGACAGACAGACATGTAGGCACCCTATACTTCGTTTCAGCTTGGGTCCAGACGCAGCCGATGCCTACAAGCGCGAGCTCCGGGCTTCCAGCGTCCCTGCCAAGCACGCGCGCTCGTGCAATGCAAGCACTATTCAGGGCCACACGCTCGCGCCTGTAGCATCAGCTGCGTCTGGACCCAAGCTGAAACGAAGTATAGTGCCGCCTCTTTTCTTTGGACCGTCTTTTTTTTAACCAGCGGAAGCTCGCGCGTTCTCTCTTTTGAGATGGTTAGAACTAACGTTGATTAGAACAGTCGCACATAAAACCCGCGTTTCTCCTACCCGGCCGCTTCCTCCTCTCATTATGTGCAGGTGGTTAAAACTAAATAAGCTATAATAATGGTGTATTATTCATATTTAGTTTCAGTTTCAGTCAGGGGAAAGGAGGTTCGCGGGAAGTAGGGCCAATAAATGAGCTGCGCTTAGAGTATGGGCACTCTCTTCCCCGACAGTGTTACGGGCGCCGCCATTTTGGTGCTTGTGCAGAGCAGGCGCAACGGCCGATCGTCATGATTCAAAATTGCGACTTCCTCAGCATTAGATTCGGTGTTAGGAAGCTCATGTAATATTGCTTTGCTTTGTCGCAAACTGTTTAATGTGGAGGACGGAAAAGCGTTTCTTGTGATTTCAGATACAGCTTCAAATAACTGGCAACCATGATTTTAAGCCACAATATGGCCAAGTGTTGCTACTCTGAAGCGTAGCTTATTTAATGACACTATTCATGCCCTTGTTCAAGAAGCTTGTAATACCTGGAGGGGCCATGACGTGAGCCCCGTGGATTCCACAAGCCACTACCTTTTGACACCTGCCTCTTTCTCATTGGTACCGCTAGTGCCAGTAAATTAGCTACGCTTCAGAGTAACGACACTTAGCCATATTGTGGCTTAAAATCATGGTTGCCAGTTATCTGAAGCTTTATCTAAAATCACAGGAAACGCTTTTCCGTCCTCCACGAATGTTTAAACAACCCGCGACAGAGCATAGCAATATTGCATCAGCTTCCTAGCACCGCATCTAATGCAGAGGAAGTCGCACTTTTGGATCATGACGATCGGCAGTTGCGTTCGCTCTGCACAAGACCCAAAATGGCGGCGCCCAAAACAATTTTGGGGAACGGAGTGCCGATACTTTAAGCGCAGCTCATCTAGTGACTCTAGGCATGAAGTAAACTCGAGTGTATTCTTTTCCTCTTCGTTTTTATCGTTTATTGATTTCAATTATATCGAATAATGAACACTTTTAATCGCGATACGCTTGTGTAATTATTTGTCTTAGATTTATTAACCTGACCCAGTACTTAAACCATTCATTTATCGATAGTAAATCCTTAAATATATTTTCTAAATGTGAAGGTACAACGACACGGAGATTGATGATGATACAGACGCCAACGCCGCCCTCGAAAATTTTTTGAACATTAGAAATCAGCAGTTCTGTCTGCCATCCGCCAGGTAGCGCAACAAAACACCCAAACAGTTTTTAATTGTTTTCAAAATTAGCTAAGCTCTACAACTATCAAGAAACCAAAGCAAGATTATTGGGAAAATCTAATACATCGCAATCTATATCTATTCCACACAATAAATGTTATTAGATGCCAATAAATCTGTTTGATGTCCAAAAAAGATGTGCGTCAAAAACAGGTAAGTTTGAAGGGCTCTCGACGCGTTATGACTTTGAAAATGAAAAAAGCCACCGTCCACCTCTTGGGCAACTATTGTAGTTCTAAATGTTATAAAAGATTTCATTATAGTTTAATTATTTACTCAGCGGCATTTGAAGTACCATGACTCGAGGCACAAAAAAGTGCTACGTTTGATATCGAATATCTAAACAAAAAAAATTTTTACACAACATTACATTTTTTCTGCATGTTACCAATTATAAGCACTACACCTGTAGCTAATTTCATTGCCCTAGCGCTTGTCATTAAAAACATATTTGTGCTGAAAAATGTAAATTTTAGAGCAATATTTGGAGAGCTGAAAAAAACAAAGTAGTGCAAATACCAAAAAAGTATACCGTTACATTCTGCTCCGACATCATCTTAACAAAACTGCTCTATTGGAACCGTGTTACCTTTAATGAATCGTTCATAAAACAAGAACCAGCGGAGCAAGTGAGAGTCTTCGCCATCATATTCGCAACGCTACAAATGCGCATGAACAATATAAACCAATACATACATAATATCAAATGAAGAAGGATTACATTGCCTTTCGAATGACATCAAAACCACAAAACAGTATATAAAAGGAGATGCGTAATGACCTGCCAAAAAGTACCTAAACTGCCAGATTCAGTGGGACCGTGGCCTTAAGAGCGGCAGTCTGGATGCTGTGGAATGCACATTGCGAAAGAACTGTGGAAGCTCCCCAACAGCAAGCGTTCAGCAGTCGCGCACACAGCTATGGCCGCCAGTGAATACTCCCTATAGACCTATTGCTATATTACCCAAGCATCAAGGAAAATGCAGGGATTGGTGTTCCACGCGCCGCACATGGTGGCCTCGGCAGTAGTAACTTGTCTAAAGCAAATACCTGAAACAAATGGCATTTTGCACCCGCGTCCGTCACCGCTTTATTTTGGTTGTTTACTTCGAATCTTTTATACGGGAGAGGCTTGCGCTCGTGGCGCGTGGAACACCAATCCCTGCATTCTCCTTGATGCTTGGGTAATATAGCAAATGGTCTATTAGGCAGGAGATCGAGCTATAAGGGGCGCTTTATCGAGCTTGTTGTCCCCACAGCTCGGTGTTTACTAACACAAAATAACGTTGAAAATGAAGCTCACCAATAATTCGTTACACCTTATGTCGTACCGCAGACAAGGCTAGAAGCGCGAGCTCATAGCGTTGGGAGCTGCTCTTGACGCACGAGAGCTTGTGCCGCCGAAATGTGACCTAGAGCAAGGACCTCGCGCTTGTAACCTTTCCTGCGGTACATCATAAGGTGAAACAGAGTATAGCACTCTGGGCACGAGCGCTTCGCTCTGACCAGTGCTTTAGTCGCACGAGGAGCGGCCTTCGAATCGTCATCTTCGATATCTCTGATCAAAAACAAACAAGATAATTCGGTTTGTTGTCCCCACAGCTAAAGCGTACCGCTAGAGGCATGACTATTCGATCTCCACTAAAGCCCCTCTATCCTTTGAAAAGTGGCGAAAGTGGCGCCAGTCATTGTTGCGGAAAAGCTCGAGACACGTGCCGCGCGCTACTTACAGGCTATGCTTGTATACAAGCATAGGAAAGGGCGGTAACTTTTTACCGCGGTTAAAGTTAACCGGCTTTGATCAAACGAGCCAAGGTGAGCGGTTGTACTGCAGTGGCGAAATTTCTCATCAACAGCTATGAGACCAGTCACCCGTGGAGGCGTACCAACATCAAGGCTGTCCAAACATACAAGCAACACAAATGTTTTTTTTTTCCTTTGAGGAGTAGGGGGAGGGGGCGATTGGATTAGCGTGTCGTCGCAGGTGACATGCTAATCAATTCCCCCCCCCTACCCTCAAACGTCTCTGTGTCATCTGTGCTCTAATTCCTTGTTTATGTTAAATGTATAATACGAGAACAAATGTGTAACAAGCGCTGTACAAATGTGAATGTAATCAGCGTGAAAAAAAATTATTCCAACGATAATAACTTTTATTGCCAATTTTGAATTTGACGTTGACCAGCGGCACCCGGGTCTCGTGAGAGGTAGTGACAGTTACTAGCGTGCTTTTAGTCTAGGAGAACTAAAAGCACGGGTTGAAAATTTAGTGGCTCGGGACCAAATGCAAAGAATTAACTTTTAGTCCCATGGGTCCAAATGCAAGGGCGCGGTATTTAGTCCCAGTGGCCTAAATGCACGGGTGCAAAGTTTAGTCCTGGGGGTTCAACTTTGAGGGACTAACGGGAATGGCGCAAAAGTTTCTCCCTTCCGCGTTAGTCCCCCAGGAGAATAATGGTGACGGCAGCGCATTTGATCGCCCGGGGGACTAAATACCGCTCCCCTTTATCTTAAAGTGTGTGAACGAAAGTGCTGACTTTGTTCGCAAACCTAAGCGGTGAACCTTGGTGCCCGCCTATACCCTTTCGAATTTAACGAGCACCGATGTCGGGCTGTGTACGTCAGTAGCGGATTGCAGGGCCCATCAAAAGAACAAAGCTGATGTAACCAACTTTTTATACCCTGAAGGTTGTAAAAAAGAATTCCGTGGTTTTTTTTACAACCTTTAGCAAAACGCTTTACCTCGAAAACCTAGAACAAAAAAAACTATAAAAACTGCGATTTGTTTCTGCATTGTTTTTGCAGACCACTGCAAAGCAAATATCGCGACCCATTAAAAAGAAAAGACATGTTCATGCCCCGAAGCTACGGAAAACAATTTTGTCATCGGAGCGGAGGTACTGCTTTCCGGGTATATTGTTTACCCGCATGCCCGCAAGATATGCGTGGAATGCACGAATAGAAAAAAATATTCGAGATCTTTCACCGTTGCTTGTTGAAAATTGCCTGCTATAATCTACGCGTAAAACATAAACAACAATTCAGTAACTCCATAAAAATAAAAATAAGTTCTTAATTTCTGCCAACTTTCGGCAACCTAAAAAACTATCAATATTTAGCTTTATTTTTTATTGTTCTTAGAGGAACAATGAGTTCCGTTAAATATCTTTTGTTAAACGCTTGGATAGAAGCCTCGTTTTATCACACAAAAGTTTGTCCTAAAATAAACGTTCATCGAAATGAATATTTTGCGAAATATTTACGTCGCGAGACATATTTTGAGATAGAAGCGCTTCTAAAATATTCCGCACGTGAACCCGAGACAGAAGATGCACGTTTTGGAATCGCTCATAAAGATGCTTAACCAAAAAAGTATATACATATTTTTTAAAGCCTGAATTGTGGACGCATAAAAATTAATTCTCTGAAAACAAAATAAGAACATAATATTTAGGCCGCTAGACTCCTTTCGAGTACTCCTAAGTGCGTCTAGTTTGGGCGTTTATATTTTAAACGTCGTTCCAAAATAGAAACCCGAAATTAGAGTGCACTAGAAAGGACGACTGGGGCCACCGGAGTTCTATTTTTTACACCTCCGCAAGTAGAAAAAAAAAACGGCTGATCCAAGCCACCAAACGCCACCTCGCTCGTAGCGCCCTCTCGGGCGCTACAAGCAAAGTGGTTCGTATTAGCCGTTTTTTATGAAAAACGCATTCGCAACTTTCAGCGATGGTAGTACCGCGTTGTGAGAATCGCGCACCCTAGCTCCTGGATGATTGGCCTCATAATAAATGGGCTTGCCTACACCTTCCTGGCGTGAAAAAATAATGTAAGGTTCTAATGCTGCTCGTATATAGTAAAACTAAAATTACTTACGCATCGCAGACCCAGCCTCGTACCGCTGTTCTACGACGATCATCCAGATGACAGCCATTTTGATAGGCACCACTGCGCCCCCTATAGGTCGTGAAAGTTGCGAATTGCGTTCCAACGCCAAGCTCGACCGGCACACTGGTCAAGGTCATAGAAACATTAGGACGCCGTGCTATATTTCTATACAACCTAGACGTCAGGCGTCACGTCAATACACAACGTCACCGCGACTTGACTTATCGTCACAGCGCCATGCGACATCACGCCGACGCCTTGACGTCAATGTTGTCGTCGACGTTGACAGCGCGTGTTACCCGACATCAAGACTGCGTTCTGACGTCATATTGCGTTGACAACGACGTCGATGTTGACGTTGACGACGACGACGTCAAGATGACGGCGTCCTCGTCAATTCAACGTCATAAAGACGCTTGGTGTCAGGTCGTCAACGTCGTTGTCGACATGACGCAACTCGACGTCATGACGACGTCCCGACAACTTTACGACGTCAACATCGACGTCATCGTCGACGACGACGGCGTTACACGACGTCAAGTCTTTGTCTTGACGGCGCGTCGACGTTGACGTTGGCGAAGGCGACGACGTTACACGCCGTCAAGGCTTCGTTGTGACGTTGACGTTGACGACGACGGCAGGACGACGTTAACGTGACGTCATAGCGATGTTTGACGTTGTGCGGGGCGTCGACGTCAACGTCGGCCTCGACGATCGCGTCCACGTCGTCCTCGACGCGTCGCGACGTCATGACTGTGTTACAACGGCGACTTGATGTTGCCTTACGGCGTCGTCCTCAACTTGACGCGATGTCACGACCGCGTCACAATGGCGACTTGACGTCACGAAACGGTGTGGTCCTCGACGCGACGTGATGTCAAGACGGCCTTACAACCGTATCTTGGCGTTGCGTAACGTCGTAGTCGACGATGAGGCCGTGGCGTCGTCATAACGTCACGTCGTCGTGACGTGGTGTTTTGACGTTACCTCTGACGTCAAAATCATAGAAATTTTAATATAGACGCTCTAGACGCGTTACACACTCGCCAGATAACAGCCGCCATTGCTGACCTTCTCTTGTCTTACCGAGATGTTGAGCCACTGAGGCGGGTGTTGACGAGCCTCCACAAAGGCCAGTGCTGGGGAGAAGGACACAGTAGAATCTAAGATGGCAGAAAACTGTCCTGTTATGGTAATGATCAAGTGAAGTGAATGGAATAAGTGGAAACAACAACTGAAGGTCGGTTAGGGCTGCGCCCATGCAGAACTGCTGCAAAGCGTCTATATTGCCCATATGACCTCGACCTGTGTCGTCACTCGCTTCGATCGCAGCGAAGGTGGCGCTGCGATCAAAGTGGCTTGGTTCCACCTGATCGCTTTCCACATTTCGAGGTGCATTTGGAAGCAAGAGCGGAGCCTGTAGCTCGTCCCACTCGTACCTTCTAGTACACTCTAGCGAAATATAGACAATTGCAAGCATGGCGCCTCACTGGTGCCCCATGCACGCAAGCATGTGCAGCGTGCGCGTGAGCGTAGCTTTGGCAAGCTTGCAATCGCACGGGAGTGCCCGCACGAGCAGAGACAAGGCTGCGACCAGATGCCGTGCTTGCAATCGTCTATTCGCGGTGAGAAGTTTGGGTAGCCTCGCCTGGTAGACTTTTTTCACATCCCAGAGTGAGGGTCCTTCAACTTCCTCTGCCGGTGCAAGCAAGTGCAATGCCAAGCTTCTATGCACTACGAAAAATAAAACATAACTGCGTGGGTAGGAGGTGCACTACCCATAGTGAGGAAAACAACAGCGCCCCCAGCGAGCTTCTCACGGCGAATGTCTGCAGTAAAGTCAAAGGCACAGACGCGTGAGTCTATACAAAATGCTTTTGTTTGTACGAGAGATCGCGCGTAGGAGGCACTTTCCAAAGCCAAGCGCTCATTCCCATGTCTATGCTAGCACTGCGTATGTTTGTGAGATGAAGTATAGATACGCGTCGCAAGACGCAAAATGAGTCTCGCAAACCAAATATTGCCCAATTTTTTTTAATGTTCTCACAGTACGTGTTTTTATCCAAATTATAAATACATATATATATATATATATATATATATATATATATATATATATATATATATATATATATATATATATATATATATATATGTTAGTTTGTGCCTTTTGCCGTTTTTACAATTTTTTTTTCTTTTATGTGCGATTATGACAGATAATTTGGTAGATTTGAGAAATACTACACATCCGAGCATTATTAAATAAGTATGCAATCTATAAAACATAAATGTTATTGACACTAAAACGTTAAACACTCATTGATATTAAAACATCTTGAAGGCGTACTCATAAGGAAATTTTCCCACGACGCCAAGCAACTCAATGTTTCCACATTTCTACATGGTGTACCTCTGGTTTTGTATGGCTTAGTTTATTTTTACGAGAAAAAACAGGGCTCTGCAGCGAAAATCTTTCTGCGTGGTGTCTTTACATTATAATCAAGAACATTTCTTATTGTGTCAGAGGCCCTCTCAGCCTTTCTCGAGTTATCAAGTGCCGGCACATTGATGCGAGTGTTTACCATTGCAGTAGAGAGCGCGACACTTAGTCCAAAGATACAATCGGTAGACTTTCTTATTTTCGAGTTTATCTTTTTTTTTTAGGGGCGGAGCTCCTTAGGGGCTAGCCATGTCCGTAGGTGTCCGTAGCTCCGGCGTCCGGTGCTCGTACTCCTGCTCGTGAGCTCACGTGCTCACGCGCTCACGTGCTTGTGTAGGGAAAAAAAAATTAAAAAAGATGGGAAAAAAAAAGATGACAAAAAATCTGTTTGCGCAGTCGACAGGATTTGAACCTGTGCGGGGAGACCCCAATGGATTTCTAATCCATCTCCTTAACCACTCGGCTACGACTGCGGGACGAGTAGGGGGCTCTGAGGTCTGGTAGTAACTCAAGAGCTGGGGATGTCATGGATGCTGCGGTCAAATGCGTATATAATCGCGTTAAACTTTGCATACATTGGCTCAACGTTTAAAGACGAGAGGGCGCTGCGGTCAAATGCTCAAATGCGTGTATAACCACGTTCCATACCAGACATTCTCTTTCTGACACGGATGAAAACGAAGCGAAAGGCTCGGCATGCTGCGGCTCAGCGTCTACGCAGACAAGCACCACCAGAGCTTCGCCCCAATCAAGATCATTCACCACGTGGGGATGCGATCAGTTTTTCCCGTGTCTAGACCCGCTAAGACCAAACGTAGCTATCCTAAAGGTGTATTTTTTTATTGAACGGCTACAGCAAGAACTCTAGTGTGGCGGAAAGTCCTCCTTCGGTGTAGTAACTTAAAAAGTTTGGAGTTCACCAGTGCTCCGTTTCAGCAGAATGCAGAAAAACGCGTATTTCGTGTTTGCGCTTATAATAGGGAGTTTTCGTAGAGCGCGTTTCCCCCTCCGCTAAGCCCTCCGCAACGAAGAAGCCGCTACTGCGCCTGCTCGCCCATGGCCTTCACTGAAGAGTTCCGGGTATCGTAGCGGGTTGCGGAGAGCACTGCGGGACTGCAAAAACGATCTACGAAAACTCCCTAATGTCGTTTAGCGTGCGATAGAAGAAACATGCGGCCGTTGCTTAGTAGTTTCTTGTCGGCCGTTGCCGCTTCATATAACCAAAGAATTTTAGCTCGTTATGTCCTACATAAACTTTATTATTTGACAGAATACTGCTAATACACACCCACAAGAAAAAATAAGAGAAAAACATGAATGTGTCGTACTTTTTCCCTTCTAAATGAAATTTGTAAAAAAGGGGAAAAAATGGTTGTGTCACCAAAGTTTTGAACAAGGAAAAACGAGCGAAAGTATAACATATAAGGTATGCACTGAAAAAGCTCACAACCGCAATAATATTTTTCTATTCCTTCACTGACCACAACTCAGGACATCAGAATTTGTCGTCCTCAGATATTTTTACTTGTCTTTCTCTGAACAGGAGAGATCAACTGCAAAAAAATCCCCTGCACTTTGCTTTAAAAAAAAAAAAAAGAAACGCATAAACAGAGTTACGAAACATCTGTTACACCACAAGGCATTTCTGCACGACATTAAAAAAAAATTGTCGCCGTGCAGTCGAAGGTTCTCAGTATTCTACCAAGGACAAGGCCGCCTATGTTTAAGATGCGGCTTATCGCTTTATTTCTTGGGGGATTTTACATTACCAACTGTGTACGTTTATTTTTTATTGCCACTGTGTATTTCTATACACCGGTAACACTTTATTAAACCGGTCTTATCACACGTTGTTGTTTGTGGTTTTGTTCAAAATATATTGATATTACTTTTCACAAGGCGAAAGGGTAGTAGAATGCCAGAAAGATTGTGCCTCATTGAACCAATCTCCGACATGTTGTTTATTAACGAGGAAGAAAATAAGCACTGAGATCGTCTTAACGCTCTGCAGTGTACCTAAATAAGAGGCGAATATATCGCTAATTATGTTGAGAAAAATTATATAAACAGAAACTAGATATGTTCGAGGCCATGAACGTCATGTCAATGCCTTATTTTAGCTAGTTTTGAGTGAGCCGACCCGAATGGTAGAATGCAATTTCTAGATCTTGGCTCGTAAGCCCACCAGATGTGGTCCGCCACCAGCCTATAAGTTTAACACCCAAGAACTGTAGC
>JAZHYW010012230.1:0-74670 GCA_037355805.1 Ixodes ricinus
TTTTTCCTCGTCTTCATCACATCAGTTTGAAAAACTGATGTGATGCAACGTTTTTCAAACTGATGTGATGAAGACGAGGAACAAGTTTTTCAAACTCTTCCTTCCTCTTTTTATCCTCATTCCCCAACCTCACCAGAGTAGCCAGTCAGGAGATACCTCCCGGCTAATCTCTCTGGCTTCATTATCTACATCAATAAAAAAAAAAAACATGTGATGAAGACGAGGAAAACATTTTTAATCTAGGCAATAATTAAAGTCGACGAAGGAAAAGAAGTTATCCATTAAATGAAAGTCGACGAAGGAAAAGATGATATTCAGTAAATGGTTGTTAGTCCAGCGGAGTGCATGTGTATGTTCCTTGTGTGTCTCTCTCTGTCGTGTGTATTTCTTCCTTTGTTCAGCTGGCATATCCCACAGACATCAGTCAGTTGTATTGTTTACCTATATCTATTCGATCAAGGTTATTGATTGCTTACATTTTCGTCTTAAGTTACACACGCCTTTTAATTATTTGTCAAATTATAACCTGAGCGAGTTCACGCTGGTGAGTCATCTCCATGGCTACTCGTCACGAGACAACACAGAATAATGACAAACGCGCGCAAGTTTTCAACCGTAGCTCAGGAATTTATTGAACAGAGTTACTGGTACAGTCGCCGTTCCCCTCGCTCAACCAGGAAGATCATTTTGCCACAGACAACCAGCGTCGGTGAGCCAGTTTGTTCTCATGGAAACAAAAATAACAGGCAAGCTAGAAGTAGGAATGGTGAACTTTCAACATGGAAACTCGAGACTAAGAAACAGAAGCGGACGACACACCGAAGGGCCCAAACTCGGCTACGCCCCTTCCTGGTTTATAAGAAAGACCCACGACTGATCTTCACACGAACGAAGTCAGTCACCATAACACAAATGCCCTGAAGATGTGCACACACCACAATCCTCTGTCGTTCACAGCCTTCAAACGTACACAGACAGGCGAGGTCCAGCTCCATACTATAGTCCATTCACCCTTAAACTGACAGTGGGGTGGGAGATACACGCTCGCAGGCACAATCAGCTGCATCTTCTCCATCACATGACCCCGCTCGCTGCGCGTGGGTATTGGCGGGACCAAGATCCCGTGGCGACAGATGAACACATGACTGATCCAACGAGCACTAGCTTCCACCGCACTGCCAGCTTAGTGGTGAACAGAGTATAGACCTGCGAGTTGGGCTAGTTGGTTCTAACCAACTAGCCCAACTCGCAGTCCTAATACAGAGTATAGACCGTTTGACTAAAGGTCACCGATTGCCCTATTTTTTGGACTATATATTTCGTTCCACCTCACAATGGACTGCAGCAGACGGTACAATCGGAGCTAATACAGCACTGTGTACGTACCACGTGACTATACACCCCTCCCTAAGGTCACGTGAAACTCCCAAGGCATTAAATTAACTCCGTCAGCTTGTACATTTTTAAAGGTGGTGTTCTACGCTCTGTGTAGTGTACAAGAGTTTGCTTTTAAAAATCACCCATTGTTAGTGCTGCTGTTGCCCAGTGTTTATTTTCCCTACGGGTGGATAAACAAAGAGTTTCTTGTTTAGCCTCCATGTGGCTGAACATCAAGACCAAAGAAGGAAGACCTGTAATATTACTGAGCATAATTTCCGAGCCAATCGTGCTAACCCAGGAGCACCCCCATGCCAGCCACTGCTCCTAGCACTCCGGTGCAAAGCAGTGAAGCTTGACGCGCTTGCGAGAGGCGGTGAGGCGGCACTGAGGGATGTGGCAGACATGACAATCAAGTGATCTCATCAGGAGTACAAGACCCTAGTTCCGTCTTATCACAGTAGTCGCCATCCTACTATTATGCAATGTTTTATCGGGACTTTTAGCTCCTGACATCGCCGACATCACATGGAAATTTAGACAATGTCGGTGATCAACCGGCCAGTGCGGTGGAAAAGCAATTTGTATGCTTCATTTCATCTTAATTCAAAGTGCAGCCAATGCTACGTGCAGATGGGACCAACCAAACAACGTCAAAGCGCGGCATCGACATATCGTGGCCTTTGTCCATCTTCCTGTACGTGTTCTTTCATAGACTAAATCAAGTGGAGTGTATGTCCTGTGACTTGCGCTTTAAGTGCATGTGTTTGTGGTTGTATATGTTCAAGACTTCGTTTGTGCTTTGACCTAAATTAAACAAACTATACGGTGGGTAGAAACGCTGTGAACTATTATTTTTGTGTTATTTTTCTTTCCTCCTACTTCTCTGAATATTAGGGTTGACGAATAACATAATATGCTTAGTTTTTGCTTTCCTTAAGGGGTGACACCACCTACAAGTGTCGACTTTTAAACCAGTTGCTCAATGTTGATGAAATTTGGAGGGTCTATTCATCTTGTTGCCTAAATGCACTCTATAAAATTTCATCTCTGTAGGACTATTTTCCGATAAGCTACAGGGGGAGGTACATAGCTAGTGATGCAAGTCACTTCACTTGGCAAGGAAATCTATCGTATAAAATTGCTGGAGAATACTGAGCATTTCTAAGCTTCAGCCTTAACTACAACATATGGTGTGGGGGCTATCAATTTTTTTACCTTAAAATACATGTATTTTTATGCAAAATGTCAATCTGAAAAATATTCCCCAAAATGGGGCATTTTCTTTGCATGAAAACTCTACTTTTTGGCAATAAGAACTTTATTTAAATAGAAAAATAAATATCTAGCCCCCTTCCTCATTAAATTTCAGTTCAGAAACATTCACAGCAAAAAATACATTCAGCGATTCATTGAAATGATAGATTTCCTAAGACGAGAGTTTCTGCAAAAAAGCGAAACTGAGAAAAACCTGTTTAAGGTTTCCACACCACTACATTTGCTTTTACTGGTGGTGGTGGCAACTAAAAGGCACCAAGAGCATAGGTGGTGCCTTCTGCTTACACCCAATCTCCACCATGGCTTTGCTAAGTGAGTCCGAGCTTAAAACGCTTTCTTTGAGAGTCATTTTGTTGTCGGCATCTCGACATTGATTGTGAAATGAGTGAGGAATTGGGTATGCTTGCAATACACAAACCAACATCAGCAAGTATGGGCAGGGCAAGCATCATCAAAATACAAAACAGACAAACCCACGTGACGTTCTATAAATGAATGCTGGTTTTATTAAGTTTCGTGTTCAATCAAGGTGGGCTTTTCAAATGTTGGCCATATGCATAGCCCCTTCTACGTGAAAGCTGGACTTCTATGGTGTTCTAGCCCGAATAGAGTTTACTCTCGAGCAAAGATATTTAATGTACTGAAACTGTGAAGAAATGCTCTTTCCAGCGAGAGTAGGATCATCATTCTAGGGCATACCGGTGCAAAGTTACAGCAGTTTGAAAATAAGAAACAGAAGTTTCAAATTTCAAAAACACGTGATTTTGCATCGTTGGCCGATTGAAAAAGTTTTATTTCTCCGTAAATACTTAAGATATTGCAATAAAAATTTGCAGGAGTATACACTATTAGTTGTGGAACCACAATACACAAAAATAGGAAAATTAATTTTTTTTCTGAAAAATTGCAATTTTAAGGTGGTGTCCCCCCTTAAGCCCATCTTGGCACAGATGTAGCACAATACTCAACGAAAATGGCTTTTTGGTGCAAGATGTAGCAGGCCTTCGTTCCTGGTGCAATTTGGTGCGAACGGCACAGCCCTTCCATCACTGAGATTGCGAGCTGATTTGCCGAGCTGTGGTTTTCCTCTAGCAAATCTGTCCTCAATCTCCAGCTTCTCTCTCCAGCTTCTATGTCCTCGATGTCCAGGTATATTTCAGCCTTCAAAAATATGGCAAATTGCTAGGCAATTGTGTTGCATACATGAAATGTTCTAGCATCACAAACGTTTAGTGAAGTTTGTTTACCAGCATGCCTAGCCTGTTCAGCAAGACGCCTACATTCCTGGAGCTCTTCATCAGATCATTTAACGTGTGACATGCATACATTTTAAATGATAAACTTGGTCATCTTCCAGAACCTTCGAACCCCACACCTGCTCTCCCACCTCAGTTACCTCTCCTCATGCATGGAACATATGAGCGGTAAAAGTGGGTGCCGCGCAACATTCGCCGCTTGCCGCGCCACGGGCGCGCCACAGGCGGATTGCGTGGCTTTGATCTGTATTGATCAGATCCGAGTGCCGCGGTGCCGCGCAGAAGTGACGTAGGGACGCCAGCACCGGTCGCCGTGGATACTGGTGCGCGCTGCCGCGCGGCACCTGTTCTTCATTGCTCATGTGTTTCCTGCTTCACTCCACCCCTGGTCACGACCTCCCTGTTAACGAATCAGTGTCGAGCACCTCACTCCTCCTCACTCATCCGTCAACTAATAAGTGTTGACCCTCGCGGCCACGCTTTTATCCAGGCTTCAAGAAATGCCGAACACCTAGTTATAGAATGTTGCACACTAAAAGAGGTAATTTACATGGGCACCTGTGAAGTGCTTGCTGATGGCTTGGGAACTGAACACGTTTTTCTGGCACAAGTGCTAATTTTTTGCGGTGTCCTGAAAATTCATGGGAAACCAAATCATCACACAGCTAAGAACCAAGTGCTATGTACCTTCTTGAGCTACAAAGGAAGACAACCAAACAAGATTCTGAAACTAAGAACCTGAACATTGACAAAAATATTTCCCAGGTTTTCACTAGCATCCAGACATTGACATCCATCAATGCAGCATGTTTGTTCTTATGCAACTTGCTGCTGCGGCCCTATTTATTTGAGTGTGTAGCCAACAACACAGATGTTTGTTCACAACTTGTTTTGCTTTTCTGATGAAAAATTAGATGTTTTCTTTCTATTCTGTCGTAAATTCTTGTTTCTAGTGGAATGCACTTTGCAATGCTGAGTAGAGTAGGCTTGCGATAATTTAAGTCGATATTTCATACTTCTGCTTCATTCAAACAAATTTCAAAATTTTGGTTGTCCCGCTAAGTTTTTTCGTTAATGTATTCATAAGCCGTTTCATTCATACGGCGTTTTGTGTAATTCCTAATTGTTTTTCTTGCAGCCCCGTTGAGTGTGCTTCTTTCCGAGCACCGGTGCACTGCAGAGTGGCAACACCTGCAGAGCTTGCTTCCACCAGAGCCATATATATAGAGAGAGTTTGGCTATTCATTGGGAACTATAGGAGGCAAATGAGGAGGCGCCATTGGCAGAAAGCGGGCTGGGCGTGTTCCAGGGCGTCTACACAAATTCAAATGTGGCCAACCAGAATCCTAGAATAATACCCTGGCAGTGGTCGCGAGAATCGAAATTAATAAGTGCGTCAGAGTAACTCTCAGTGACTGAAAATATGGTGCACGTGATGTTTCAATCACGGTTATGCAAAATCATGGTGGAAGACGTACAAAGATATAGAAGATATAAAAATGTGTGCTACTAGCAGAATGATTGATGTAATCCGTATGCCAGGTGCCGAGGGCCAGGAATCTGCCGTCCGAGTGGTCAGAGTCTGTTCGAACAAAACGGAGTTTGAGCCAGTGCCGAATTAAGATATTTTGGGGCCCTGGGCTAAGGTTGTTACGAGGCCCCTACTCGTGATAATAGTAATGACCATGGTGGTGGAGGTAACAACAATAACTGCATGCAAGTTTTAACACCTTTTGAAATCTAGATATTTTTTCATAGTATGATTTTTGTCGAGCCTTATCTAGATTTGTAGATTCAATGGAATTCATAGATTATCACACTGGCAATAAAGTGGAGGCAATTTTTTTATTAGAAACTGCTTTGCAACAAATCAACCGATCTAGCACATTATAGAGTAATTTTGAGGTATAAAACTCAAAATGAAATATTGAGGAAAATATGTAGATGTATTGGTCTTATCCAGCACCTTCATAAAGGAAACTAAAGAACTTCCGTTGAAGATTGTGACCCCGTTCACTTGTTTGACTAAAACTTCCGCTCGACTTATACAGGCAGAAAAAATATTCCAATGATTGAAACGGTTAGTTTTTTTTTGGGGGGGGGATCGAGCTATTAGCACTCATTCAAAGAATTTCTCATGAAAATCGAGGAGATATTTTCAAATTCTGGTACCTACACGCTGTCCTTCTGAAGGGGGAAAATGTTTCAATCAATTTTAGTAGTAATCTTGTTCCTTCTAAATGCAGTAATTTAGACAGGGGCCGTAACTTCGCTAAAAGGTTGCAAAAAAATTTGTGTACCATGCGTATTGCTCGATTAGTCTTTGACAACACTTGCTTAACTTCCAACAGTCAATTGTCCAAAAACAGTACAAAAAAAACTTCAGTGTCGTCCCTTTGTCGAGTTTAAATTAGAAGAGACTTCAAGGTGACCGCCAGCGTCGACAGCTTCACCCTCTGACAAGGGGCGTTATGTTGATCTGGCACGCTCTTGTATAATGACCTCACAAACGCCAGCTTGTCTAAAGACGGGAACTTCATAGTATGCCCATCTCCCTGCTGGAAAAAGGAAGGGAACGAGAAGGCCAAAAGCTCTTGGTCTGGACTGTAGTAAATTAAACACGATTAACTTTCTTTTTATAGGTTTTAAGGGTCAGCACGGGTCTCCCTGAGAGCCCAAGGCTGCAGCCCCTTAGCTACGTACCTTAATCCGGCCCTGGTTTGAGTGGCACATTCGTTTCTTAAATCTTCTTGCATGATCATAGTCGAAACAACACGTGCACCATATTTTCAACAATGAAGAATTACTACATTTAATTCTTACGCACTTGGCATCCACCAGACACAGATAGAGGGCTTGACATGCTCTCTTGGCCAACCAGAAGCCAAAAATAATCCCCTAGTGGTGGTCCACTAGGAAATTCTTTTGGCTTCTGGTTGGCCAAGAGAGCATGTCAAGCCCTCTGTCTGCGTCTGGTGCACGCCCTGGCTCTGTCCGCTCCTCCCATTGACCAAACTCTCTCTATATACGGCTCTTGCTTCCGCGGGTGTTTCTTCCCCGCAGTTCACCAGTGCTTGGTGAGAAGCGCACTCAACGGGGCTCAAGCGGGCACACATGAGCTATGAAAACAGTCATCACACGAAAATTTCCATAGAAACTTGCGCGGACGCTGCGACATGGCATAGGTCCACATCACAGCGTCCGTGCAAGTTGCTATGAAAACTGCTGCGCAGTGCCCATTCTCATCGCTCGTGTGTCCCCTGCTTAATAGTCCACATTAGGTAACTTCTAGGCCCGATGAACAAACTGAATTTTGTTTTGAGTTGTCATGTGCTGTCTAACAGTCCACGACAGATAACATTTGTAAGGGAAAAATAAACTTATGTCATACATTTCACAAATGTTTCAATTTTAGCATACCTGCTTATGATCAGTAGGCATATGTAGAGGAAATCATCAAATATATCTGCTTTCTGTGTATAGCCATTCATACGGCAAATCATAATTTTATCTTGCATCATATCTAGATAAAATTCTGGTAATTCAAACGAAATTCGCGGCTTCCTAGAATTAGTGAGAGTTTACTGTATTTCTAATGATATCACGAGTTTGCGGTTATTTACCAAAAGAACTTGTCAAAAGGTGCTCACTATTAAGAGTGCCTTTAAAAAGATATGAGCTTGAACTTGCAGCATTTAGAAAGATTTGAGGTGACTTTTATTCCAACTATATTTTTCTAAACCTACAACCACATTACTTTGTCGTCCATTTCGAAAGCTGCACGAGAGCACAACACAATTGGCGAGCATGGCAAGCTACAGTCCCTAAGTGACGGAAAACTGCAGAAGGCACTATGTAAGCATCTTCCGCATTTAGCAATGCACTTAAATGTGGCATACCCATGGTGCATACAAAACTCACGACTGTAATTAAACAAAGCTTTGCAACACTTACGTCTCGGTTCATGGACTTCATTCGTTATCAAGGTTGGGCCAACCTTTTGTGCCTACAACTTCAAAAATTGTTTCAAGGTTCAACAATCAAAGCTTATCAAGTAGATTTATAAAACTATTGACATTGAGTAGTTTCTCAGTAATTAGGAATGAAGAAGTGACATGGCTCTTGAAGAATAAGGAGATATTTTAGCAGAAATTACTCTATACTCTGTTCACTCCTAAGCTGTCAGTGATGTGGGAGCTATGTGCTCGCTGAACCCATCAACCACCTCCCTTTCATCACCTCATCCCACTCTCCAAGTGTGAGCATGAGCGAAAGCGTGATTACATGGTGAAAGATTTAAATATGACTGGTCCAACGAGCATGTAGCTTGCAGCACAGCTACCCTGGCACGTCACTGGTGTACTCGTGGAAGTCAACAAAACCTGTCCCCCTCTCCTGCTACACTGGCCGGCAGCCCCGTGACAAACTGTCCTTTGTGTCGATCGCACGCCACGACCTGCGGCGACGCTTATCTTTGAAAAGTCGACAATTGTGGAGGAAGCTTCTGGGGTTTGTGAAGGGAGAACCCAACAGGGAGCCAGGTGGTTCCCTGTTGGGCTATTAATGACATAGTTCAAAATGGGGAGCTTGTTGGCTGTACCATATGGTTGTGCAGGAAAATATATCGTGTTTGTTGGGATGTTAATGGACGTTAAAGACCCTAGGCTAGCAGGGGTACCGCACTGGCTACATTTCTCACCTACAGCTGAGACACCTGATGCCCACTGAGGCTCACTAACTTCTGGCTGCCTAAACACATACAACACAATTATTTTAGGGCTACAAAGTGATGTGACTGGGAAACTGTGTACAGGTTGCATAACATGCCACATGAGAAATTTAGTGCAACTAAATTCTGGTGAAGGGATCCAGCCACGAAGAGGAGGGGCAAACCAACCGGGAGCAAGCAGGTAGTGGCAAGGGTTGAACAACGGAGTCTGGCGTGTCCCGTGCAAGTCGACTCCGACGATCATCCGGATGAGTGTTTCAGCGACAACCGGACAAACTCTGTAATGACCCGAGGCCCTTGCGGGAATTCTCGGCGGCGACCCAGGACACCTGAAGACGAGAAGCTGGAATGATAATTCACCGGCAGGAGCAACTCTTGGCAGTGACTTGAAGGAACCCACCCAACTATCTTCACTTCTGGCAGGTGCCCGAGGCATGGCCATTTTAAGATTGGTCGGTGCCCACAAGAGGTTGAATCCAGGTGCCACAGTTGGAGCACCTGGATTCGACGACCAAGCAGGTGAACAGCTGGTTTGCCGGAGCTTCAGGACGGTGACAAGAACCGGAAAATCAAGTCCACACAAACAGAGTAGGATTGAAGTTCATTTGCACATTTGTATATATTTTTACCGTTTTCCAAATATACTTTCTTTAATCCTACAACGGTCCAGCCAACTCCCTTTTCATTTGATATGGTGACAAGAGGGTCATTGTTCGTGTTGAGAGACTGCTTCATGCCTGTGAAGGCCTAGGTAGGTTGAAATATTCAAACGAGGTTGCACTGTTTCAGGAGGGACGCAGTCAACCCGCATTATTCTAGAAACAAATTTTGAAGTTGCAGATTTTGTGATACTTTACAAGAGCATGCCAAAGCTTTGATAAGTGTCCCTAAAGTGTGACTATCTTATATTTCGCATATAACCGTGTTAAGGTCCTTCGCAAGCGAACCTGTGCGACTCCGCGGTACTCGTGCCAGTAAAATTTGGCGTTGCAGTCTCCCGCGGTGCGGAACCCTTCGGACAGTTGAGCGAAGTTGGCTGCCATCGTAGGCAGTTTCTCGGATGTGCGCTACTCGCGGCCGAGCGCCAGTCTAAACAACTGTTTGTGTGGGACTGGTTCAGCTCGTCTGGCATTGTACGTACCTTTCGAACACGACATTTCACGTTATAAATGCAAACGAGTCTATCGTCTTTTCTCCAGCTAAGCTTAGGCTTCACTAGCTCGGCGTACAATACAAACAGTAACGCCTCCATCAAACTGACACTGGCATTCTTGAGTACGGCGTGTTTCATTGCACGGAGATGCTCGAGACTATAAAAACACAGTGACATGAACTAGAAACCACAAACCTTTGGAAGCGTGCGAGATCCGAACGAAAAACCGCGCGCACAACAGCGTAAACACGTCCGTCCGCGTCGTCTCGGCCACCGTGCAATCGCATCTTTGGACGTTATTTAATGCTAGCGCAACGACTTTTGTTCCTAATTAAAAGCATCGCGAACTATTTTAACCATTATTGCACCCCGCGCAAGTGCCTATTACAGCGAATTTGTAATTAAAAGAAAACAAAAATAAAAAAGGGGCTGCTGCCGCTAAAGGGAACAGCCAATGACGTCATAGTCACGTGGACCAATAGGAGTCGACAACGTTTTGTTTTGTTTGTTTTTGTTTTTTCCTTGGCTCCGCCCCCTGTAATGGGTAGGATTTCAAAATACGCTTCCCGAGCAACTCTCTCTCTTCGGCCTCAACTCCTTTCCCTGTCTTCCCCCTATCTCCCCTCATTCCTCAGTCACCGCGGTCCGCGGGCGCAGGAAAAGGAGGGACAGAGGACTAAGGACGTCATGAAGGAGGTTATTTTTTGTTTGTTTTTGTAATTTTAATATGACTGTAGTTTTTGAAATAAAACGAATTTCGATAAAAGAGAAAGTTCATCAAGTTACTCGTTCAGTGCGCTCAGGTTCGGTGCAAATTAAAAAAAGAAACAGTACAAAAGTCGTTGCAGAGGCTATCTTTAAGGCCCATTCACACAATTGCAACCTAGTACGAGCGTCTGAGACAAGACCGGCTTCAAGCCACTTGCGACGGCTTAGGATCTGCTCCGCAGCAGCGCATCTGGTCCTACGCCGTCGGAAGAGGATTAAAACCGGTCTCTGTCTCCGTCTGTCCGTGGTTGCAAGTGAGTAAACGGACCTTTAATATAGGCCCAAATGTAGTGTTATATTGACTCCAACTTGGTGTTTCAGTATCTCCGAGCACGGTACTGCAGCAAAATTTCCCTCACAGCCTGCATACTGCATTTCATTCTAACGGTAAGTTTCTTAATTAGTTTTTCTCTTCAGATGTTGAACTAAATTTACATTTTGATGCGGGTCATTCTGACACTAAAACGTTGTAAACAAGTATACATCAAGAAATAGATTGCTGTATTGATAATAAAAATATAGTTTTCCAGCGTATAACCCACTTTTTTGTTTGTTCCTTTATATAATGTTTCTTCAGCAGTTACTCCCACCTTGTGTAATGCCCGCAAGGGCCTTCAAGGTTTAATAAATGATGATGATGATGATGATGATGAAATCGCGTAGTATGCCTAGAAACCAGTGTAGAGTGGAGATCAGCTAATCATCTAAATTACCCTGCAATACTTTTAGACCGGATGTCAAGGCTGGTACACAGATATTAGAAGGTTTTCGAGATAACCATACGCAGCAAATTTCGAAACACTTGGTGTAACCGGCCCCTTATTCAATGTCTATAAGTCAGCACCTTCCTCGTCGGTGTTGTTGCAGCATTATATCTTTTGGCGAGCAAATTCGGTTTCTTTATTACAGCTTTGATATAGGTGTGTTTAAATACTCTACACCTTCGTAATTGGTGTGCCCAAAACGTCACAGCTAATACAACAATGTTGTATCTTATCTTTATAGGGTCATACATTTCTCTGCTGTGTCGACTTTTTTTTTAGAAAGCAAATACTGTAAACGACTAAATTTTCGCGGGGACCTAATTTTCGCGAATTTCGCGAATCGCCTACAATTCGCGAAAAATACGTCCCGCGAACAATTCGGGCAATATGTGAATGTTACGGAAGCTACACTCGATTCGCGAAAATTAGAACCCGCGAATAATTTCAAAATTTCAGCTTTGGCCCGATTCGCGAAAATTTGAGCCCTCGAAAATTAAATCGTTTACAGTATATACAGTTTTGAAGATCACTTGAGCTACATATGACACTTAGAATGTTTTCCTTATTGTTAGAGAGCTGTGTCACAATAGATGTAATAACATTCAAACAGTCATATGCAGCTCAATTGCTCTTCAAGGCTGTTTATGTTTGCTTTTTCAAAATGTTTGAGTACATCAAAGAAAGGTATGGCCTATAAAGTAAAGTAACAATTAACACTCAAAGCGCCATGCATATATTTTTTCTTTCCTTTGAAAAAAATAAAAACAAAAACAAAGTGATTCGTCGAGCTACATACTTGTCAGTCAAAGGTGTCCAGATCTTTAGGCTGAAACCGAGGTTATTTGATCCCGTAAATATACCACAATACATCTGTTGCACTGCAGAGAAAAGATGTGCAAAGTGGGGACTCACATTTGACAAGCACACAGTGATATTTCAAATACGAATATCACAGCCAGGCTTTGGTTTCCCAAACACGTTTTATCGTGCATTCAGACGACACGAGTGTATTTCTGTGTGCGTCACATATGGACGAACTCATAACCAAGGGAAACTTAATGGGAAACGATAAACAAAGTTTAAAGCAATTTCTTTTAAACCTGTAAATAAGCACGTTACGAGTACTTTATTATCTAAAAATTGGTACCGACCAGATTGAAATAGTCAAACAGCCCAAAATTCTAAGGGTCATTTTTTTTGGAGAACATATACAATGGGATAGGTCCATATAGTTCCAACTTAACAACTGTCAAAAGTTGTTGGAATATGTCACTATCTCTCTTTGTTGCCGATAAAAATTAAAATGCAAACTTATCATGCTGTTTAGCTCATAAATTAACTATTGTCATTCGATTTCGGGTACAACGACTAAATGTTATGTTAACAAACTTACGATCCTTCAAAAGAAAATGCTGCATTTTATTGCAAACGTGCCTTACGACACTCGTACCGAACCATTATTTTTTTTAATTCGACGTTAAGAAAATTGTTAGTGCATACGAGTAAAGTTTGCTAATTTCTTATTTATTTTCAACAGATGAGTTTTTTTTAATCTAATTTATCTCTTACAAAACGTGAATCTTCTATACAAATACGACGCAGAGAGGTGTGGAATGTGCCTCATTTTCGTGCCAATTACTCATTGCAGTTATTTGGGCATTACTAGCCTAGATTAATTAACAAGTTTATTATAGACTGCATTGATATTCACCGTTTAACAAAAAATATATACGCGCCTTTTTTTGTTCAAAGAAATTATATTGTATAGTGTTTTTTATTACCATCCCATGTGCAGGGGCACCAGGCCCAGTCAAGCTACCTTGTGGCAGCTTTTTGTCTTGTACCCACCGTACAATAGTGCTGAATTGAACAAGTTCAAGTTCAATAAAAACACGATTTTATCATGAGCTTCGCAACTTCAAGAATAAAAAACTGCTAAATTTAGGAGGGGCACGGATTACACTACATTGCAATTAATTTTTGCATTACAGCGAAGCTGTATGTGACTCGTAGGTCGGGTTTTTCGTGTCCGTCCACAGCAAACTGATGCGCGCACCTAATCACCATTCGCGCACGCCTTATCTTTTATCATGTGGTTTTGACACTTGTTTCAATAAGAAAACCACATGACAAGGTGTCAAAACCGCGTGACAAATTATAAGGCGCGCGAACAATGATACGCACGTAGCGCTCGATCCCCGCATGCGTTTCTCGGTGAAGGTTGGGGTTGCATAAGCTGCCGCGGCAACGGTAGCGTACAAAGTCTTTAATATATAAAAAAGTGTTTGGTACAGTGCATTTGCTTTTCTTTAGTCAATCATTTGGTATAGACCCTTTTGCTGTTTACAAACGTAAACTACCGCTTGCGTCCCAACCGACTTCCGGTCACACCGTCTTTGCAAGCCTGTTGAGCTTTCCTATCTCACCAGTGCTAGAAATCATAAGTGCTAAAAGACCACGAAGTTGGAGATTTAACGAGGGCCTTCGGCTGTACAATATCACATCTTGGAGGAGGTAAGTTGGTTTAGATCTCGGACTCCTTCGTTCTTTTGGCGTTCACCTGGAGAATTGGTGGTTATACGTTTAATCTACATTTCAAGCCGCGGTGTTAAGGTGGCCCTTGTTCAGTCTTTTCATAAACCGGAAGTTCTGTGGCCCCTCAATGACTGCAAGCGCCACTTAGTGGCCATAAAAAGGGTGTCTAGTGCAGTGGGCAATCGTTGCAGGTGATGCCACAGCTTCGTTGTCCAACCTTCACAGCGTGTATAGGGTATTAGTATTTTTTTTGTCCATAAACACTAAATAAATAAAATGACTATAGAAACTTTTTTTTTCAACATATTATTAGCACCGAAATATCTCGGTGGGGCCATCTTATGGTTTTCATTCTAGACGTCACGAGAAGGATTTGCCTCGCTGTGACGCTACGAGTTCTAATCTTGGCTACTTATTATCGGTAGAGAACCAATGGTGTGTGTAAAAAGTACGATCGAAGCTTGGAATCGTCGCATTCTTTAAAATAACACCGTAGCAATTGACAGCCTGATAGTGTTTTTTCCGTTGATGAAAGCAGAATTATTCAAAATACAGCCACCATAGCGAGCGTTTGGCCACTCTTTGAATGCCAACAAAAACAACACTTTTGGTCGCTCATGTCACCAATAAATAACCCCTCCTGGGTGATTCCAGGTCAGATCATGCAATGATGGTCCGGGTCATACTTTTGATATTTTTGTTACAAATATATATGAAGCCGCCATGTTCTTGGGAGGAACATTCAAGTGTTTATGTACGCCGTAACAATTTTTTTTTGCTGATATATAAAATAGAGAAGTTCGAGGTGTGCAAATCGAGAAGATTTCGAGATGCTACTGCTTCACAGCGCACATGATCAGACACACTTAAAAGTACTTTCACGCACACAAAGGAAGAACACAAAGGAAGAACTTCACACAGCGCTGTGAGAGCGCCGTGAGAGCTTCTAAGTGTGTCTGATCTTGTGCGCTGTGAAGCAGTATCATGAATAACCAACTCGCCCAAGCTGAAGTTCTGATCGAGATGCTACTTTGCACAGTCGTCATTTTCTCATCAAAACTTTTACGTCACAATAACTCTTTAAATGCATTTTACAAAAGATATACAACCCATACACAAAACTTTTAAATATAAATAAAGTTATTCTATGCAAACAAAAAATCAATCATGGTATAAAAACGCGTTTCAGAGACATACTCACAATATGTTTTTCTCAAATAAACTATTTTTATATTACTTCACAAAACATATAAAAATGCGTGTCTTTAAATATTATTTACAAATATATAAAGCTGATATTCCCACCCTTAATTGTCATCTTGTTATTAACGCGGAAATGCAGCTGATTTTTCGAAATGTGGCAAGATTAGGCGTCGATCTTTAAAAAAACTCCATCTTCTATTTATTTTTTTAACTTTTTCTGGCATTTTGCAGTGACTTGAACTAACCTTTGATGGCAAAACATTGAGTGACAAATAACTTCTAATGGGGAAAAGCTACGACAAATCTTCACTCGGAGCGAGCCGACGTCTTCGTCATAGCGGTTTTGCCGCACAGCACCAAACATTTTGAGCGTCAGTTATACTTTTATAGTATAATTTTATATTTTTCAAATTCTTTTTTTTTCAAAAGGGGTGAGTACAATTGACTCGAAAAAGAACTTTATGCTGGAATATCATTACTTAGCATACACCCACAAAAACAAAACGGCCCCACTCTGCAAATTCGCTAACTATGCATACATAAGCTTAAAAACTCTCACTTGCACAAATGGCCATGTATACATCCGGCCTCTCGGCATATGATGACTTCCCAGATGAGATGCCTGGATTCCTCTCATAGGTTTTACGGTGGCTCTACTTTACTTGCTTCACCGCACGAAACCTCGAACCCGTTCAGCAGGCAGGTGGAGCATGCAGACATTTGTTACTTTTTCACGCAGCACTTCCACAAAGTCATTAGCGGTGACAATCGTTGCGTTGAGCGAAGATCTCAAGTTGGTGAGCGTTGCTTAGTGTTTAAGAATAGCACCTTCTCCATCACAAGCGCTTTTTCTGTGTCCAGTGGCTGAAAAGATCCATCTTGACGAAAAGTACGGCTTCCGGAGACAATTCGTGCAATTGGAAGCGATTCTTGAAATGCGCCGCCGCTCCGTCTGATACAAAACGTATTTCAGAAAAGACTGGGTAATGTTCATCAACATACTCTTCTATGGCATCTGTGGCTAGAAGAGCGTGAGCTGTGTCATGTGTCGTGTCATCACTGACAACGGCGAAGCTTTGCGTGCCTTGCGTGGACGTAACCACACTTGTGAAGAGAGACACTTGAGTTTTTTTCCAATGAAAACTCTGCACTTGGGTTGGGAAGAGTAACTGCCCAATTGTCCGCAAAATGGGAGTGGAACATTACTGCCTTGGGTGGTGAGGTGGTTCTTGTGCCATGTATCAGGCTGTGTTGAAGGTCACGGAGGTAAGAATGCCTCACACACTTTTCGCTCCACGGCTCCAGTCCCCTTAGGAAGGCGGAAGTGTCCATAACCTTTTGACGAGTTCGCCGGCGTCCCATAACGCGAACAGATATCTTCGTCTTCGTCGAGATGGAGCGACTGCAGCGAGATGCTCTGCATTTTTGGGCACTTTTCGCAACGGCGCAGGCAGCAAATTTTTCTGTGGAGCACTGCAGAGGTAGATTCGCTTGATGTCGTCTTCAGTAAATGTCTTCTGTGAGGCATTTGTTCTTGTTAGTAAAAGCAACTGAAAATTGACGCATTATATGCATGCGCACGCCTCGTGCTCGGGACTCTTTTTTACCCATTCTGGTCGTAGGGCATAAATTTAGAGATGCTCTAGTTCTCGATGAAGATGGTCCTTCCTCCTTTTACTACTTTGGTCTTGTTGTCGTTGGTCATGGCTTTGACGACGCCCTTTTGTTGGGGCTTTGAACAGAGCATACGAGGTCGTCGCCTATGTAGTACCTCGGCGCAACCCTCACGTCTTCGGCATTCGCCTTTTTTCCCCATGTAGGGATCAGCGGTTGCTCTTCACGCTTCAGTTTTTTTGTTTGATCAATCATGTAGGCAGTCGCTTCTGGCACCAGACGCAATATTTCTTTCTTAGAGATGCTTGGTGGCAGAAGCGTGTACAATCGCTTGCGTTCCTGGTGGGAACTGCATGCCTTCAGGGCTTCGCGGAACGCGTCAAACCACTCCGCGCAGTGCTCACAACTGTCTTCGCCAGTTTTCATGCAATAAACGCTTGACAGCTTTCTTCTAATCGAAGAACTCACTGGAGCTTCTTGTTTCTTTAAACATGCTTCGCGCCTATTGTTTTAATGGTTTTACGTGATTTTAATATAATTACCGACGGACTAGCAGCACACAAGTCTTGACTCATTTAAGCCAGAATTTTATCAGAGTCCCAGAAACAAAAGTTTGATGTGCTCACGTTGTGAGGAGAAGCAATCTCATTCTGGAGGTATTTGTAGCATTGTTGGCATAAAACGTCAGATTCATTCACTGTCCGCGGAGCAAGTAGCTTTTCCAACCGCAACTTGTTAGGTCTCCCTACCAGCACGAGGTGCTTATCGCTCTACACTTTCTTCTTGTGTCTCCCGTAGGTAGTCCACACAGAATAATCGCACGGTGCTGAATCGTATGGCCACGGCTGTTCGATCTGACACAAGACTCTTACTCGCTTCGTAAATGACAGAACTTGAAACGTCCTCGCAAACGCCTATTTGAGAGGCTCTGAATTCCTCTCTCCCGGCTCCGAATATCCGGTCAGAGTTTCGAAAGAAAATGACCCTGTGGTATATAAACTTCTGTCTTCTCTTGTAGATATAATCGGTGCGTCGTGCATGGTAAAGCTGGTGTTGTTTGTTTGTAGTTCCTCTTATTGAGCACCAAAGACACCGAGTCTCCTGTAAGCAAAGCGATAGTCAGCCGTCTTTTTTTTTTTAATTACCCTGTGAAAGTTTTTTTATTGTAATATTTTGGGGTTTTCGGTGTTGGAGTGTAGTTAGTGTGTGTGTGTTGGGGAAGGGGGTTACGGCAGTAAAATAGGAGAGGGGGTTAGGGGTTCTGTCTCGGTCGGTTCACAAAGCGTGTTGAAACTCATCTGTTTAGATCTTTGGGAGAGGTGCCCGTTCCCGTTGCTGTCCTTAACATTGCAGTGATTTAGTTTGTCTGGTTAGGTTCGGTCAAGTCTTTGCGGTCTCATGTCTTTATCTTCCTTATTTTTTCTTTCTGTGTGGACATGCATTTATTGTCGTTCTTGTGAATAAGCTAAGCTGCGTTTGAGATTTCCTTTCGCACTGTTTGTTGTTTTTGTTTTTCCTCGTCTCAGCGTTTAGATTGCAATGTTCTTGGCCAACTGACCTGCATATTTTCCCTTACAACTACTCTCGCCTTATTTTGCCGTAACTGACTCTTCACGTGTTTAGCTTTGGGTTTCAAGGTAATGTGATGTGCTTGCGATTCGTAACTGCCACCAGCAGTGACGTTCGCAGGCGTTTCTTGTTCGTGGTAAGGGGTGGGAAGAAGAGGGCAGGGGGAGGGGGGGATGGTCACACAACGATAAAGCAATGCTCGGAACAGCAGGACTTTCCGCTCTCTACGACAAAGTCCCGCTTTCCAGCTTTTGACGCTTCCATGAAGGCGACGTTATGCGGCAAAACCGCTATAACGAGACGTCCGCTCGCTCCGAGTGAGTTTTGTCATAGCTTTTCCCGTTCGGAGGTCATATGTTACTCAATGTTTTGCCATCACACGTTAGTTCAAGTCACTGCAAAATGCCAAGGAAAGTAAAAAAAAGAAAAAAAGATGGAGTGTTTTAAATGTCGACGCCCAGTCTTGCCATATTTCGAGAAGTCAGATGCATTTCCGCGTTAATAACAAGAACAGAATTAAGGGTGGGCATTTTATCTTTGCATATTTGTAAAGATAATTTAAAGACGCGCATTTTATCTTTGCATATTTGTAAAGATAATTTAAAGACGCGCATTTTGATGTGTTTTGTGAAGTATTATGGAAGATAGTTTATTTGCAAAAAAAAAGTGAATATGTCTCTAAAACGCCTTTTTATGCCATGTTGGATTTTTTTGTTTGCATAGAAATATTTTATTGATATTTTTACTTTCTTGTGAATGTGTTGTATATCTTTTGTGAAGTGTATCAAATAAGTTATGGTGACGTAAAAGCTTAGAACATGACGACTGTGCAAAGTAGCATCGTGAAATCTTCTCAATTTCCACGCCTCGAGCTTCTCTATTTTATATCTCAGCGAAAAAATTGTTACGTCATTCATATATAGCTGAATGTTCCTCCCAAGAACATGGCTTGCATATATATTTTTAACAAAATATCAAAATTATGACCCGGACCATCATTGCATGAACTGACGTGGAATCACCCTCCTGTTTGTTTTTCCTCAACTGAGACGTTCCCCTCTGTGCCGTTTGCTACTTTTTGCCTGCTGTTACACAAATGATTAACTATCATCAGCTGCCATGCACACTCCCTGTCTTTTGTTAGATCATTCCTGTTCACAGAAATATGTCCCTTGCTTCATCACGATTTGGTGTGAGCAATACATATCCGAGTGATCTGTTAGGGCTGATTTTGGATGTGCTACCATAGCATCCCGACGTCATCCGCATGTTTTGCACATAGTTCTGTTTTGTAGTAGTGGTATCTGTGTCATCTGACAGGACTTGTCACTTTCAGTAGTCATTTATCTAAGTTTTGGGTCCTATAGCCACTTCAGAAAAGAAGGGGCTATAGAATACGGAACTTTGTGACTTGGTTACTGAAAGCTACATGTACCGTCAGAGGACCCAGATGCCACTGTTACAAAGAAGAAATTTCTCCAAGACATGTGAATTACGCGGCAGGTAAGGAAACGCCCTACAATCAGTAATAACAGGGGTACTTTTTTATTTCTGCTACAATAAGCAAGGATGACTCGACACTATGCTCTACCTCACAATAAATTATACCATTCATGATGAACACATAAAAAATATATATATATAACATTATAGATCTCCCGAAATAAGCAAAATGACCAACAAAATCTAAAAGAAGCTCGCCGCCGGCAAGAAAAAATAGTACCCAACAGAGGACTTTCAACGCAGCTAAAGTGAGAGTGAAAACCGCTAAACTGGTAACAACGTTTGTGATACACAGTCACTGTACTCGTTCATAAATATGACGGCAGGAGGCGTCAGCATTTTATATTCAGTCTGAAAAGAAAAGAAACTTTCAATTGCAGATGCTGTACCGAGGCACTCTTTACCATACTAGGTATTGAGCATCCAGAACAGTTCCAGCAGAGCCACCAGGCATTCGGTGATGTTAATAGCTCTAAAGAGTTTCGTTGACTTCGCATGGGCAAACAGGTTCGCGGAAAGTTCTACCGTCTCCATAGAACACAACACAAAGCAGGCCGCATAGAGTCAATCTTCCCTCTGTAGTTTGACCAGGAAGTAATCATAAATAACGAGAAGTACTGGAACGTCAGAAATGCAATGCAGTTTTGACATTTGAGTAACCAGATGCCAAAGTTTCGGAACTTGCCATTACCTGATTAAAAAGGTTCAAGTGATTATTTATATATTTACAATGAACAAATGGGGCCAGCTTCTTGCAGCCGGACCCATCCATCTCTGTGCATTCGCATGTTCAGACTGAATCAGCCTTTATTGGAAATCTTCGTTCTTTTGGCATTTCTTCGTGACGCACATAATATTATCATTATTTCAGAACACCTCGCTGCGCCTAAGAGGCATTATAGGTGGTATTTATTTGCGGCCATAGCTGAACTTGCTATTGTGCTGAGCACGTGTTGCCGGAAAACTTCCACGACATATGCAACATGCACAGTGCACGCCATCATGATTGTCTTTTTTGGGGGCATAATAAATATGAAGTAATCCCGAGCATACGCTGTGAGCAATCACCTCAAATATGGCATCCAGTGAATACCACCTATTGCGAGGAGGGGACATTTATACATTTTCATAAGTGTACGAGTGTTAAGGCCCGTTCACACACTTGCAACTTCTTAAGACCGAGTGCCTTGGAACCTCTTAATATCTCTTACGACGAGAGGACACACTGGCGCCTTCTATTGGGCAGCCGTGGAACCTTGGCGGTCCCGCAAATTTTCTATTTCTCTCGCGCATTATCCTTTCTTTCTTGGCTCGAAACACTTTTGCCAACGTTATAAACGACCATTTCTCATAATTATTACGCACATTTGACCTTGGAAATCCCGCAAAACCATTGCTGCAGTGAAATGCAGTTCCAGGGTCACTGCATAGATGGCGCCAGTGTGCCCGTGTGTTCTCTCGCCCTAAGAAATGTTAAGAGGTTTCAAGGCACCCCGCTCTAAGAAGTCGCAAGTGTGTAAACGGGCCTTTAGCGTTTGAGGAGGCGCTGGTTCGACTGGCTCCAAAAGTAGCAGCGGAAGTTTACGCCGAGATACGGCCGCAAAGACCGATACACTGTTGCTTCATATACGTCGCGAGACAACCAATTCAAGGTTCTCGGGACTTGATACACGAAGCAGGAATGTCCCGGTAACTTGAAATTGTACCTCGACGTAACATAGTTAAAGGTCACTGTTTTCTTTAATTCGAATATTCTAGGCTTGAACCGTAAACATAAGCACCAGCACAGCATGGTTACTGAAGCGTGAAAGAGTTCTTACTGACGTCAAGTGTAATCATTGACGCAAGTTCGTCTGCTCCTTGCACAGGGGTTGAGATGATGTCAGAACGCCGAACTCTTATTGGCTGATTGGAATAATGGGGGTAGACGTCAAGGCTTCTAGCATTGAGGTATACCCAATATCCTTCCAATCAAAAGCCAATCAGATCTCGGCGTCGTTCTGGCGTCATCGTAGAATGTTGAATATGCGGAGAGCTCCGATTACAAAACTGACGTACAAAGATAGGAAGTTCTCATATTGCCCCCATTACCATTTCCAAGTCGTATACTTGCTCCAAAAGCTTGACAAAACAATCAAGGACTTACCTTGACTCACAAACGACGCATTTCCATGTGTCCGTTCGACCACCATGGATGGATGAGCATATGCTATTGGCAGTACCCTTTATGACAGGCGGTAGCTTGCGCTTTCCAACTCAAGAAGCTAAAAACTAAAAGTATGATTCCTTCCCTCGCGCTTCTAAGCTAGTTTTCTTCCCCTCTGCAATTTTGTAACTGTCACCATGCGGTGTGGGCTATCACCAGTGCAGAGTGTTAGATTTTGGCCAACTAGATCCGAGTTTCTCTAGCGGGTCGTGTCAAGTGACAACAGAGATAGAGCAACGCTATACGCGGGTAGGTTTTCGAACGTCAAGGTACAAAGCCCTTACTCTGGAGTAAGATGGAGTAAAATTTTAAACACGGGCCAGGTCATGTCTTCTTTTTGATAGTGAAAGCGATGGAGTGTCTCCGCGGTTTAGAGTACCAAACCGAAAATATCAGAAATGGTACCCACTTCTGATATTGAGCATAATCCTCCCATTTTCTAGCTGCATTAGCCTCCCCCCCCCCCCGCCCCACCCCCAACTTTCCAAAAAACATGCCTTATGCGCAGAACCAAGTACGACATCGGCCTATTATTTAAAAAAAAACATCTATCGAAACAAACTTTAAAAAAAATGTTTTCAGGCGGAAATACGTTTTCCTCGGTAAATGGTGTAATATTTCTTGAACTCCTTTCCGAAACCGCCAAAAGGTGTAACAACTGCTCTCTCACACGCCCAGTAGGTGTATCAAAAACATTACACCTATTGGGAAAAAAAAGCGTTTCATGCTTTAAAACACACGCACGCACACGCACACACACTGATATGTATGCATGTATGCATGCATGCATGCATGCGTGCGTGCATGCGCGCGTGCGTGCGTGCGTGCGCGTGTGTGTGTGTCTATACGTGCGTGCGTGCGTGCTTGCGCGCGCATAGTTAGCTACGCCGTGGGAACAATGCCAGGGAGGTGGGTACCCTCGTCCAAACATGGAACGCCATGTTCAAGACAGCTTGACAAAAATTCGTCAAATACGAACACCTTTTATTTTCAGCAAAGCACAGGAGCGATATCTATCTGCGCTGCAGCAATGGCAATGGCAACAAGTGAGTCATATTGTGCGCCCATCAGTGAAGTGTAGCCACTTCGTAATTATAACCTTTCTTCTGATCTATTTGTGTACATAGTCTTCCACTTTCCGTTCTTCTGGAGCTGCCTTGGGATTGGTCTGACAGGAACGGTCTACACAACTCTTGTAAGTATGCATATAGTATTATAATTAAATGAAACAATGTTTTTATTTTGATTCTTACTATAGCCTACAATGTAGACTTTCCGTTTTACCTTTACCTACGATGTACACTTTTCGATAAGGAACACTCTAACTCCTCGAGTGAAATTTGTTCTGAATGGCCATTTGCGATTACGCAAACAACTTGCATTTTTGTGCCGGCTTACTTTGGCCCCTTATTATCGCCGTTTTTCATTAAGTAAAGCAGGCACGTAGCCAAGGGGGGGGGGGGCGTGGGGCCCGGGCCCCCTCCCCCCCCCAGAAATCTTCCGTTTTGCTGAGACCTCCTCTCCCCCCTCCCCTCATACAGCATTTTGTCATGGGCGGCCCTCCCCCCCCCCCCCGAAACAAAATCCTGGCTACGTGCCTGAACTAAAAGATGATTTGATAAAACATATCGTTTTAAACTTTATCACGAGATCGTCCTAATTTATCCCGCTAGTACAGACACTAAATCGCTCTGCGTGACAAAGTCTGGCTAGTATGTTTTGTTTTTTTTTTTTAGGGAGGTCTGAGAGGCGTTGTCTGGACAGACTGCATGCAAGCCCTCGTTACAATATTTGTACCAACAACACTTGTCATCAAAACAATGTACGACTCCCAGAGTAAGGATTTCAAACCTCGTCCTCTGAGCGACTTCGACGTTGGTAACTACGCCCTGGAGTAAGATCGCAGTATATTTATTTTGTTATTCAACGGCTATTTTAGGAAAACTCCGAGCTATTTATTATTACATCTTGACATGCGTATTTCTGCAAACCCACTCGTGTGTAATATAATGGTTTGTAGTCGATGAGAGTATAAGAAACGCAGAGTATGGCCATGTCCCGATCATGTCATGATCGTTCGGCAGCCAATGAGGTTGCAAGATTAGCCGATCAGATGGCCGAAGAGACGAACTGCGAAGCAAATAAACGTGAACAAAATGAGCGACGTCCTACATTCCATAATTTTAGAATGTCTAGAGGCCAACCCGTCAAAATTAAATAATTTCAAAAGACGCTGGATCGTCGGGGAGCAATTTCTAGAATATGTTATGACGTAATAAAAAAGGACGTAGAAGGGCAGTTCTTCACTGAAACGCCCCCGTTGAAACTTTTTTTAATAATTTAAGTACGTATGCGGCTGTGACTGCTGACCTGTCAACCTGAAATTTTGCACGCGGAAGTAATAGCAACTTTTCTGCGTACGCTGAAAAATGCGCGCAAACACGGCGCGCAAAAAAACAAATTTGTTTTCATTGTTTCGAGCAGACGATAACGACTGGGGTGTATTGGGCTGATGCACGACAGATCGTACGACGTGCCGCAAAGATGGCGGAACTCGACCAGACGCATGTCATTCACGTGAGGTCGTGATTGGCCAACGACTGGTCGGATTCGGCAATCCTTCTGACGTGTCGTACGATTTGTGGAGGGTTTGATAAAAATGATTTGATGCATACTGCCCCCTCCCCATCCCCCGGGTAATTATCGCCTGTTCGTGGTCATGAAAAACCCCTTGCGAGGATGCCATTTCGCGGTCAATGATAATTTCAGATATTTTTTTTAATAACTATTTAGGTAAACACACAGAACTGCTAGATATGTTACATTTTATTGTATCTTTATTTTTGTATAATCGTGTTGTGTTTCCTCCTAGCACTACTTTGGACTTCACAAAAGACGAGAATATCTGGGCCTGCCTAATAGGAGCGCTCTCGCTTCATGTGTACCGATCTGGTATGGATCAGATGGTCGTTCAAAGATACCTGGCATCGAGGACCCTCGAAGACGCCAAATGGTATTTCTAGGGGTTCAGAGTTTCGAATAAACGGCCACTTCGCAGACAACTAAAGTCAAGGCCTATACGCACATTCGCGTTTGAACTCGTCTGAGATGCGTTGCGGCGTCCTTTACGGCCAGTAGCGGGCACTTGCGGTACGACGCGCGCCGTCCCGCAACGCTCGGTAGCGCGACGCAAGAGACTCGCCCAACTTTCCAAAGCGTTGCGGTGCGTTCGACCAATCAGAAGCCGAGAAAGGAGAGGAGGGTCACGCGGTCGCTCGCGTCACTCGACGATGCGTATCCGGTTCTCCGTTCGCTGAACCAGATTTCTTTCGGTTTTGAGGAGCGGTGGGGAATACGCGAACAAGTTTTTCTGAGACTGCGACGGTTCAAGCCGGACAGAATGTCGGGGAAGCCAGCGGGATTGTCCCAATATCGACCACATCGACGCTGTCGCCGGGCGCCGCCATGTTGCCGTGATTTTCGTTCGCTAATGGTGATCCGCTAGCGACGATAACTTGTTCTTATCGGCTCTTGACTGCCCTCGACTGCGTGTCAACGCAACCACGTGTACAAGCTTGGCGCAAACGCTCTCCGCAACGCAACTCGTCCGCTTCCTGCTAAGGAACGCACCCCGCTCAAACGCAAATATGCGTAGGGGCCTTCAGCCTTTCGGCTTGTCCCAGGGCTAACAAGCTAAACGTGCCATAGAAACACCATTAGACTGTCGGTCCTGTTCAGAAACCTTCTGCTCTTCCACCTTGGTGTAGACATTTGAATGAAAGGCATGGCATCTTACGACAGGATGACGCACCCGAACCAAATTTCGACTTTTGTTGTATTGGTTAACTTGTTTCTGTGCGAATGCCACGTTTCTCAATCAAGCGCGAAATAACAGGAGTTGAGGACAATCATATAATATTTGAAGATGGACATCTGAGAAAGAAAAGACGCAACATACTGTAACACATTCTTCTCTATATTTTTAATGAATCATCGTAAAACGAAGACTTTGAATTAAACTCGCATTGGAACACAAAACTAATATTTCATGGGTTGTGTATGCAGGACTGCAGGAGTTGGAATGACACTCTTTTCATTATTCCATCTGAGCCTAACAGGCATGGGAATACTGCTCATCTACTGGTTCAGGGACTGCGACCCTTTGTTATCCGGTTCCATCGAGAAACTTGAGCAGGTGGGCAACGGTGCATGTATTTAATCATTCGCAAACTTTGCGTGCGAGAGCCGACTTTCGCGCTGCCCCCTTTTTACTTTTTACACAAAATGGCTGGCGAAAGTTCGCATTTGGTTTTTCTGGTTGGGCTGGTCTTACAGTGGAAAGTTATGCATATATATTATATATATATATGTAGCGTGACCCAAGTCACCAGGCTCGATCTAAAATGGACCGTAAAAATCGACGCCTTCACGTAGTGATCTAAACTCTTCGTCAAAGGTGTATTTCACAGGTAGGTTTTTTTCTTGTAAAATTACAAAGCGTAGCTCTCTTTCTGTACAAAATAGGGCCAAGAAACTTGCCAGGGTCTATGGCGGGCGGCGACGCAGACGACAAAGTGCGGCAGCGGGGTGTGTTTGGCGTTCGTATTGTCACGAACACCAAACAAAGTGTCACGTGCGTGACACTTTGTTTGGCGTTGATGTGAACTGTGAACACTGCGCGGTGTTCAAACTTCACATCAGGTCGCTATGTTGTGGGCAAAATAGAAAATAATAAAAATTAAAACAAATATATATTTTTTTATTTAAATTAAGCCAGATATATATTTATTTAAATCGGACTAATATCACTGTAGCTAGAAAATATTGATGATGAATCACTATATGGCTTTTAAGCACGGCAGGTTTTTTTATCAATTTTTCCGATCAGTGAAAACAATCCGAAAAAAGGATTACCGCAATTTAAACAACTTTTTGCTCATGAAAACCCCGCCATACTGAAACAAAAACAGCTTAGTGTTTTGTAAGCGAAAAAGCTCTATTGGCTTTTTTTCGCGATCTGATTTCTCAGCAATACAACATTACTTTCGCAGTTTTAGTTTCTATATTTTGCGTTCTGATGTCGTTGCAAAAAGATGTGACGTAACAGACGAACAAAGCCGGAGGTAAAAATAAAGCTCAACGCCTCGATTTGCTCCGAAGACCACTGCTTTTTGCTCGTGTTCAGTCTGATATAAGTGTTTCTTGGGTGATAATTCTTTGATTTATATACAAAACAAATGGCCATATAGAAAGCACCAAATTATAAAAAAAAAGATAATTGTTTTAGAATTGTTTTGCAATTAAAGTTTGATTTATTTTGACCTAGGTGGGATAGGGGAAATACGACCTTTTAATTTTCCGTTGAATAAGGTAAGAATTGAAGCCACTGCTTCTTAAATGGTTAAATGTATAGATTTGGCGATGCGGTGTCGGTATACTACAGAAATGGTCATTTCATAAATTAATATCTTGGAACTACTTGAGCTGCAGCCCTCTATACTGTTTATATGTCCCCCTTGGTTTTTTAATTAGCGTTCTATTGAAATTATTTATTTTATTTTTGTCTGACAAAGCCTGACGTGTAACAGGATGTTTTTATATTTTAAGAATATATTCTGCTATACTCCGTTCACCCTTAAGCTGAGAGTAGAAGCTCCGCCTTCAGCGCAAGCTCGCTGGCTTCGGCAGAGCTTTGGTTGCGCGTGCCTGGGCGTGCACGATTGTGTTAGCCAGGGCAGAAAGCTTGCGCTGAAAGCGTAGCTTCTAGTCTCAGCTTAAGGGTGAACGGAGTTATAGTGAAGTGTAGAATGACCTTATGCGCATAATGCATCCCAGCATACTTCTAGTTGAGTGAACGTATTTCAGCTTGAGTAAACACTTGATTCTTAGATTCGTAGGTGAGCAGTTCTCCGCATCCGTCAAAAGGCCGATGAGCTTTTATCCACGTCAGACAGTTTTGCGGTGGGTTTTTCTCCAGTGAGCTTTTCTCCGCCACCCCGTCTAGTTGCGATAATAATTCAACGATTGTGTCCTCATAAACTAACAGGCTATTTCGTTTGGTTCTTACACTGACTCCAGATACTGCCCTTCTACGTAAAGGAGCATTTCGCTGATTTTCCAGGATTTTCCGGGCTCTTTCTCGCTGGAGTTGTCTCTGCGGCCACCAGGTATTAAGTACAACAACGGAGGAATTGTTTTCATAAAAAAGCGCACTAAAGCACGAATAGAATAAGACACGCACTGAGAAACCAATATATATTTTTTTAAAGTCGCCTAAATCGAGATATTTTAGGTGCATTGCCATGGTAATATAAAATGTCGTTGAACCTTGAAATTTACGCTGCATGCATATGAAATACCCCTATTCATCTTGGTGAGGCCTCAAGTGGCTTGATATGCGTGTCAATTTTTAAGTGCGATTGTTTTAGTACAAAGCGTGCGTGTGTCACAAGAACCCTGTTATCGCTCCGGTAAGGTTGCTGCGTTAGCGGATAATAATTCTATAGAGCGAATGGCGAACCAAGGACCATGAACATCATAAGTCCCGCCTACTTTTCGTAAAGTGACTGTGCCAGAAATGATCTTCTCACTCTCGGTGTATTCGCACTACCGAGCAGCACTGATTAGTGTCTGTAGGACTTAAAGTATGTTAAACCTACGTTAAATTTATGGCATTGTATTAATGAACTATAAAACATTAATCAGACTAATTTTATCAAGGGTACAATATATCCCGATGGCAAATATCGCAGTTTCTACCAAGCATTCGTATTGCGTAGAATTATGGTTGTCGATACTGATAAACGCTCATAAAGTAAGTGATTTTTTTCTCGCGCATCGTACAACTTTCAGATATCATGCATAGCATTATTATAATGAAGCTACTTATTGGCTATTCAACATGGCGCAAGATGGAGTAAGAGTGAACAACATCACCGCTTATCAAGCGCAGTTCAGACACGTCGTATTGAAACTGCTAACAGATTATATTGAGCCCGGCAACAACTGCGCCTCGTACGCAAACACATTAAAAAAACCACTATATATCATATTTAAACATGGCACATGATTCCAAGTTTTTGTAAACACAATGTAGCCGTATAGCAAACCTTTCGTTCAAAGAATGTTAAGAAAATTTCTTCGCTACTCCAACGGTGTGCAATTAATCCGCGTTCTTCCAATTCACATTTTCGCCGCCAGGCGCGGAACGTTTTCGCTGCACATTTTGACGGAAGCGATGTTCCCGTTTCTGAAGGTCACGTCTTTGCCGCTTGGTGGCTTCGTCTCTTCTGGAGCTGCGAAGTGTAAATAGTTTGAATGAAATATTTTCGAATACGTTTCAGTAAAACACGACGCGGCACCAGGTATGACAATCAAGATGTACAAAATTACGTCTTTACTCTTGACGAGGAGGTAAAATATATGCCTAAAAATCGGCATATATTCCAATCCGTACCCTGTAACTAGGCAGCATACGCAAAATATCGAGGAGTATAGGCAACCCAGTGTTTTCTTTGTCTTCAGTATATTTTGCTCCAATAACACATGTTAGAAAAAAACAGAACTGCCGTCACGATGCTGCATCCAACCGAACATAAGTCGCACATACTCATGTCTTGGCATTCTCTCTATGGAAGACGTTTCCAGGAATTGTGTCTATGCAATATGAGACAATCGGAAACCTTTGTTGTTCCTTGGTCGTCACAACTTATAGTAGCCATTTTGCGAAATCGGACGACCAGGATAAAGTTGAGTAACTGAAGCTAAGCACAGATATTGCTTTTAAAAACTGCGGTGTGGGGTCAGTGAACACAAACAAGGCCTCGCCAGCGCACGCAGCACGCAATGAGTCATGGATGTCAGGCAGATTGACCTGTCATTGAAATAATACGCATCTTTCTGTGCTTAAAATGTGAAAAAACGTTTCTCTAATTTCACGCATCGAAATTCTTTTAACCAAGAAAGAAATATTAGGGGACGCTTAAGCTTCGCCTTTAGGAGTGGAACGTAATAGCGTTATCGGGCCCGTTCGCAAAGTATTCTCATATAGACCCGCGTTCGCTCCCAAGCCATGCAAGCGTGTGTGAGTGGTCTAGTCGGTAGCGTCATGTATGACGTCAAGTGACGTGACGGGTGACGTCACAAATTGCTGTGACGTCACGCGTGGTTGCGCGCGTTGCAATTTGAGATTTTTTGGTCCCACCGACGCCCACGCCGATGCCGACGTCGGATTTTGTGAGACACGAGATCCTAAACGCTGTCGCGTTGTAAAACGATTTCTTAAATGCCACTTTCTATCTGTATGTTTTTATAAAGGTGTTGAATCACCCTAAGAGGTGGATGCTGTTAAGTTACTTGAGAACGAAAAGCACAATTCTAAACTACCTCACCTTTTTGGCCCGTGTGAGGGCGGAAATAGACCATTTTCAAAACCCCGTCAAGCAACATTGACTGTCGCCATTTCTTGGTGTCACGAACTTTCTAGAACGTGGACGAAGGGGGGCCGAAGCACCCGCCGAGAGAGAGACGACTTGCAGCCTGGTTGAGGGTGGACGATGACTGACCGGGGCAGCGCGAGCTCCCCGGCGTTTATTCATCGCGGTGATCAATGTTGCCCGCCGAGGCTGGCGGCCATCGGCGGGTGGACTGGAGGGGGCGCTACCTACTGGTGACATCCCTCCCCCCAGTTTGTTTTTCTAAAAAACAAAATACATAAACAACGCACACGGCCGACACCAACTCGGCGTCTGGTCGTGCCAAGTCCTGGCCGGTCGACGACGAAGGCTACCCCGGCGAGTAGCGGTCAGGTGGCCTTCGCTGCCGCGTACTCCGCCTGGTCGCTGGTGTCGACGGGCCGGGTGTGGCAACGCCGGGCGCTGCCTGTGCCGGTCGCGCTCCACCCGGTGGAGCCGCAGGAACCGGATTCGTGAGTGGCACCGGTCCCACTGGTGCCACAGGACTGGCGACTCTTGTCGCCTCCGTGGTGGGTGGCGCTCCACTGGCCGTGACTGGTGGTGTCGTTGGTCCCCCTGCTGGCTGCTCTCCCGAAGTGACGGCCGAGGGTACAAGCGCGGTCCCGAGGCGAGGCCTGACATGGTCGGCGTGCCGGTGCCAGGTGGTCCCGTCGGGCATGCGGACGAGCAGCGACGAGGCGCTCGCTGGCGATACCACATGTCCGGCAGACCAGGGTGGGCCAGGACGGAAGTTCCTGGCGTAGACCGACGCTCCCGGCTCCGGCAAAGGCCCGGGACGGCACCCTCGGTCAGCAGCCAGCTTCTGCTTCAGCTGCTTCAGGAGCGCAGTGGACCGGAGGTCTGGATGCAAGACGTCCAGGGGTGTCTTGACCATCCGGCCCAGCAGAAGCTCGCAGGGGGCACGGCCAGTGACGTCGTGGGGTGTGGTCCGGTACTGGAACAGTACCCGGGCCACCTGCGTCCGGAAATCCCCGGGCTGGCTCTTCTTGAGCTTGTCCTTGATGGTCTGTACCACCCGCTCGGCAGCACCATTGGAAGCGGGGTGGTACGGCGGAACCAGCATCCGGCGGATCCCGTTCTTCTGCAGCCACTCCAGGTACTCGGCGCTGGCGAAAGCGGGACCATTGTCGGACACAATAATGTCCGGCAATCCCTGCGCCGCGAAGACTTGCCGCAGCGCCGCAATGGTCGCGCTCGCCGACGGAGTGGTGACTGGCAGTGCCTCCACCCACTTCGAGAAGGCGTCCACTACCACCAGGAAGTAGTGGCCCTTGAAGGGTCCCGCATAGTCCACGTGCAAGCGGGACCAGGGCCTCTGTGGGAACGGCCAGGGGGTGATCTCCACGTGACGCGAGGCTCGCTGGTTCTCCTGGCAGACCTGGCAGCCTTGCACCTGGTGCAGCGATGTCCTGGTCCAGGCCAGGCCACCACACGTGCGACCGTGCCACCATCTTGGTCTTCTCCACGCCAGGATGCCCCGCGTGCAGCAACTCCAGGACCTTGGCCCGGAGACTTTGTGGAATCACCACCCTGGAACCCCACAGCAGGCAGCCCTGCTCCAAGCTCAGCTCGGTGGTCTTGTGGCTGTAGGCCTGGTGACGCAGCTCCTCCCCTCGGGATACCGCCTTGACCACCTGAGACAGGACCGGGTCCCGGCTGGTCGCCTGCGCCACCGCAGTCCTGGTGAGCACCCCCGGGTAGGCCCGCTCCAGCAGGAACACGTCAGCTGGCTCTGGAACGGCAGCAGGCACCTCCGGCAGGGGCAGGCGGCTCAGGGCGTCGGCAGGTCCCAGGTCCTTCCCAGGGCGGTAGACCAGCTTGTAGCGGTAGGCAGCCAGCGTCAAGGCCCAGCGAACCACACGAGGCGAGGCTTGCACTGGAACCGCCTTGTCAGGTCCCAGCAGCCCCAACAGCGGCTTGTGGTCCGTGACCGCCTCGAATTGCCGGCCCCACAGGTACTGGTGGAAGCGCCCGACCCCGAACATGAGCGCCAGGCCTTCCTTGTCGAGCTGGCTGTAGCGTTGCTCCGCCGCATGAAGTCGACGAGAAGCAAACGCCACAGGGTGTTCCTGACCATCCTGACCCCGGTGCGACAGGACGGCTCCTACCCCGTACGGCGACGCATCCACGGTGAGGACCACAGGCTTGGCCGGATCGTAGTGCACCAACACAGGAGCCTTGACGACCAACTCCTTGCTGTGCTGGAAGGCCAAGTCCTGCTCCTTCTTCCAGGCCCACTGCTGACCATCGCGAAGCAGACGATGCAGCGGCTCTAGATGCGTCGACAGGTTGGGCAGGAACCTCCTGTAGAAGTTGATGAGGCCGAGGTAGCTCTGAAGCTCCTTCTTGCTCTTGGGCTTCGGCGCCTTGAGCACGGCCTCAATCTTGCGGGGAGCCGGGGCCAGGCCAGCCTGGGAGATGATGTGTCCCAGGTACTCCACGCTGGGGGTCAGGAACACGCACTTGTCCAGCCTCAGCTTGAGACCGGCGTCCTGCAGTCGTGTCAGGACCTTGCGCAGGTTCTGCAGGTGGTCCCCGTCGTCGATACCGGTCACCAGGATGTCGTCCAAGTACACCGCCACGTGCCTCATGCCCCTGAAGAGGTTGTCCATCTCCCTCTGGAAGATGGCTGGGGCTGAGGCCACGCCGAACGGTAGGCGCGTGTACTGGAAGAGTCCCATGGTAGTCGAAATGGTGACATACTTCCGGGCGGCATCCTGGAGCACCAGCTGCTGGTAGGCATCTCGAAGGTCGAGCTTGGAGAACTTCTGTCCCCCGGACAGAGCCGACCAGAGATCTTCGATCCTAGGCAGCGGGTACTTCTCGACGGTAGCGACGGGGTTGATGGTGACCTTGAAGTCCCCGCAGATCCTGACGCGGCCGTCTCGCTTGAGGACTGGAACAATCGGTGCGGCCCACTCGGAGGTCTTGACGGGCACCAGGATACCCTCTCGCTGCAGCCGTTGCAGCTCCTGGGTGACCCCGTCCTTGAGGGCGAACGGCAGCGGACGCGGCTTGAAGAACCGAGGCCGGGCTCCCTCGGGTACGTGGATGCCGACCGTCGTGCCGGCGAAGGTGCCCACCCCCGGCTGGAACAGGGACTGGAAGTCGGTCAGGAGGCTCGGGACGTCTTTCACCACGTGCAGCGCAGCTTCCTGGTACTCCGGCAGCCGAACACCCAGCGAGTGAATCCAGTTCCGGCCCAGCAGCGTCGGCGACGACCCCTTGGTTAGGTAAAGGGGAAGGATTGCCTCCCTGTCGCCAAGGCGAACGCTGACTTGGGCCCGACCCTGGACCTGGGAAAGCTGCCCGGTGTAGCTGCGCAGCATGACGTCCGACGCCTCGATGGACACGCCGGGGAAGGTCCGCTTGAACAGCTTCCCGGCCATGACCGACACGCTGGCCCCTGTGTCCAGCTCCATGGTGATGGGGTGCCCGCAGATTTCGACAGACACCAAGTAAGGTGGCACAGACGATGGAGGCTTATTCGTCTGCCACACGTCGAAAATCTGCGGGTCCTCGGCCACGACGTGGAGTCTCGTTGAGGAGGGACCCGGACCTGGTGCCGCTCGTCCCCGCCGCGTTCTCTTGCGACGGCCACCCTGGCCGCGGGCTTGGCTGGAACCCGGGCTTGAACCAGGCTGCTGCTGCCGCTGCTCCTGCTGCTGGCCGCCGCTCGTCCTCCCCCTCGGCAGACACGTGCGAGGTGCCCAGTTCTCCCGCACGTGAAGCACTGTGCTTGGACGAACTGGCACTGTGAGGGGAGTGGGCAGCACCGCAGCGGCTGCAGGCACCGCTCCGTGTCGCCATCTTGTTCACCGCCGCTTCCGCCGACGGTGAGCCGGCCGCACCCGCAATCTCGCTGGCGTCCTTTGCTGCTGCCTCCATCGCCTGCGCTGCTTTCACCGCGTCGTCCAGCGAGGGGTCGGGGAGCTCCAGGAGTCGCGTCTGCATGGCGTGGTTGTTGATGCCGCAGACGAACCGGTCCCGGAGTAGCGAGTCCAACTGGTCGCCGAAGGCGCAGGTGCTCGCTAACCCTCGTAGCGCAGCGACGAACTGCCCGAGGGTCTCCCCGTCCCGGCGGCTCCGGTTGTTGAAGCGGAACCGCTCCATAAGCGTGGACGGCGCCGGGCTGAAGTGCGAGCGCAGCGTGGCGAGCAGCTCACCCAGCGTTTTCACGTGCGGCGTGGCCGGCTTGAGGAGGTCGAGCAGGAGACTGAAGACGCGGGTCCCGCAGCTGGCCAAGAAGATGTCCCGTCGTTTCTCTTCGGGCGTGTCGTTCGCCCGGAAGAACACGTGGACTTGTTCTTCGTAGACTGGCCAGGCGGACCCATCTCCCTCGAACGGCTCGAGCCTCCCGTAGAGCGGCATGGCGACAGGAGCGGGTGGCGGAGTTGCGACTCTCTCGGCGGCGTGGGCCGAACCGTGCACGTTGTTGGCCTCCAGTGCCACGGTTCCTCGTCGCCAGTGTCACGAACTTTCTAGAACGTGGACGAAGGGGGCCGAAGCACCCGCCGAGAGAGAGACGACTTGCAGCCTGGTTGAGGGTGGACGATGACTGACCGGGCAGCGCGAGCTCCCCGGCGTTTATTCATCGCGGTGATCAATGTTGCCCGCCGAGGCTGGCGGCCATCGGCGGGTGGACTGGAGGGGGCGCTACCTACTGGTGACACTTGGGCAGGAAGCGTGTGATTGGATCCGACTCCTCGCCGTACGCCGACGCAGCCTTCGTGTCCAATACGTGCTCAGAGAACCTTCCTAACAATGTAAGACTCGGGTGACTGCATGGCTCAGCACCAGATGGCGTGCACTTTTGAAAAAGGCTCGATTGTAACATTAGACAAGTTGCACACAAGTAAGCCGGAGTTTGAGCAACTCAAACCACTACCCACATCAACAATTAATTCACACGCGCAAGAAAACTTTTGATCCCCCCTGCCCGTTTTGATCCGGATGTTGTACTGCACCGGATAAATTTCTCAGTCACAGCTGAGAAACCAGACGCCCATTGAGGCTGACCATATTCCGGCTGTCTAAACATGCACTCACAACACAATTAGAAACTTCTTATAGGGATACAAAGCTTGCTAATATTTTTGGATAGACAAGTTTCTATCCCCAACGTACTTCAAGCCAATGACTGTTTTGTTCAGTTGAGCCATGTCTTGCGCTGATGTGGTCCCTATTTACACCAAACTGCTGTCCTAGCAGCATTTTTTTTAAATTCCATGAAATATTGTCATTATTATATTATTAGTGACATTTCGTAGGTCGGTATCATGCCTACTCACAAGCCGGTCTTTTTGGATGTCTGCAATCATTGTGCCCATAAATACGCCTATAATATCTCGCGACCAACCTATGTATTTTTTTCATGATTTGATCCCGGCATTATAATTACACAAAATGGCGTGTCTACCTATTTTTCTACGAGATAAAGTGTGCGCTTGAAAGTAGCTAATAGATAAATTTCAGAAGGAAAGTTACACGCTTAAATTCACTAAACACTACAACAAATATGTAAAAAGCGGCTGTAATATTAAGAAATCCATAACCACAACCACACACATCGGAACGCTTATCCCAAAAGATTCCTATACCTTTTCCACATGGGCGCAGCCATCTTGAGTGTCGTATTTTCTGGTATGCGGTAAAACATCGTTTTGATCTCTCCACGCCGCTGGAAGGTGTTTACGAAAAATGCGTGATTGTCACACATTCTTGTTTTGCCTCACGTATATTTTCTCACATATTCCAGGTTGAAACGTTTTATTATTTTTTACATCCCGCATATCAGATATGGAACCCGCGTGACTGAGAACGACAGGAAGCAGAAAACCTCAACATCTTCCTTAAATGAAACTCATAGTGGTACATACGCGCGTTAAACACTGACCGTAATTTCAGTGCGTACAAGAACACGCAAATAAGGTGCTGCATTTAATTAGTCACGATCGCTTGTACCACCAACGTTTCGCTATTTGTATGCCATTCAAGTAAGAACACATTTGCCATGTTAATTCCGTATTTAGATGGGGAATCTGAAGCGTTTACTTTCTCGCAAAACTGGTGGGCTAGCCAGCCACTCCGATGTACGGCACTGAGCACATGATGCTTACGGCGCAGAATTGCTGTTTTAGCTCTAAACATATTTCAGCCTCGACATTCGCCGAGCTTTCTTCTTATAGATTGCGACGATCGACTCTTTCAAGTGTTTTGCGAGGAAGTAAACGCTGCAAATTTTCTATAGTGTAAGATATTGTTACTGAAGAGTTTACTGAGGAAGTATAATAGGGCCCTCAGTTAGATGGGACAAGACTCGCTCTGGCCCCTTGTGAGCAGAGTGTCGAACCGGAACCCGGAACCAAAACTGGAACCGAACCATTATTTTTTGTCGAACCGGAATCGAACCAGACCAAAATCATCGCCGCTACCTTAAAACGGAACCCGAACTGAACTTAGTAAAAGTAAATTTAACGGTAACCGGTCCAGACGGTTTAGCCTAATCTTTGTAATATTTTTGTTAATTCCATAAACTAAGTATTTCAGATTTAAAAAAATGCATTGGTATTTCTATATACATCGAAAATCATCATATATAGAATTGCAATGAATGAGAAATAGGTGGGATTTTATGGCGGGTTTCGTACTAATATTCCGGTTAAAATATGTGACGTTAGGTAGATATTACGGGATGTGGTCACATGAGGTCAAGGTGTCGGGTCGTCGCATAGCGTTACGCCATGGCATCACTTGACACCCCGACTTTACACCCAACGTATACCAGGACCAATGCGGAGCGCAAATATCGTCTGCTACTTCTGCAGCGGTAGTGGTGACGTCAAAACGCCGAGCTCTGATCGGCTCTGATTGAAGGTTAGTGTTTAGACCCATAGCCTCCTCTATACTCACAAAGCCTGGCAGTTCGACGACGGAGCCATACTAGAGTACCCGGTCACAGATTTGGAGCGCGAGGATCTGGTAGCACAGAGCATCAAAGAGCCAATTCTCGGGGAACCTGGGCGTCAACGCACAGCTTTTGCAGAGGCGAGGACCCGAAACACACTTGTTCGCTCGGGAGTAGTGTATTTCGGTGTCTCGCCGCAGCGGGGCGCCAGTCACGTGGTTCTTTTCTCATCCGTCGTCTGCCGCTCTACCTTTTCAATTTCGGCGGCCGCTTATCATGGTGATCTGCCAGTCTTTGTCGGTAGATAGGAGGCTGTGGTAGACCTCAAAGCAAGCTACCTTGAGGTCTACCCACCATCCTTCAACCAGAGCCATTCAGAGCTCGACGTTCTGACGTCACCGCAACCCCTGCAAAAGAAAGCAGACGAACTTGCGCTCCGCATAGCGTTGTCGACACCGTGACGTCACGCGACGCCACGACTTCGCACTGTGTGTCAAGAGGTACCATGACGCACTAGAATGTTTATGCGCACGAGCGGGTATGACTGCCATGACCCCGACTGGGGTCATGGCAGTCATAGTGTCGGCCAACATTTGAGAGGGTAGTGTTCAATCAAAGATGGGAACAGACAAACTCTAAGAACAATGGACCTTTTTCACATACCGACGGCACCAGGCGGTGGCTGCACGAACTAAAAATCGAGGAAGGGACCTACCTGCGCTACCAGTCGATAATGGGAGCTACGCTACCAGTTTCTTCGTTCTCTGAGCAGCGGGGCGTGCCCAACGCGCCGTCCAGTGGGGCATCCGTGGCGTCCACTTAAACGTCGTGTTATTCTTTCCGTCCGCTTTCTTTTTTTGCGTAACACAATTATATGTATGCTGCAATTACGTTTTCTACTCGCTGATCCACAGCCTCCTTCCGAATTTCCTCGATTTTTCGTGCACACTTCCGCCGCTTGGCATCGGGCGCTCGCGCGTGCGCAGAACGCTTCTCGGAAAAGGTCCATTCCTAAACCTCAGCCCGCACCCTCAGCTTTAACATTCCCGCCACGGGGCCATCATCAATATATTGGTGGTATTTGTTTAATAGGCACTACATCATATGACCGCTTGTACCAACTGCGAGTTGAGAGCGTGAACGCCACTTACTTTTCTTTTCTGCAACTGCAATCGCGTAGGGAGAAAAATTATGTCGTATTCCGCAAGTTATTAAGGTCAAAGTGTCGGAGCGCATCTCAGCCGCGGCGGAACCGCGCCCCGTGGAGAGATAATGCAACCAGCCTCTGCTGCGTCGCGCGATGACAGCGCAGCAGAGCTTAGATGCACTATCTCTCCACGGGGCGCGGTGCTGCCGGGGCTGAGATGCGCTCCGAGAGCAAACCGAAACTTAAAACCTGTCGAATTTGTACGGTTTTTCAGAAAGCCGTAAAATGCTTCACGTGCCTTCTATCGTTCTGCAATTTGTTGATTTAGTGTTTTTCGATGACGCTGAGCAATTTTCTAACTGAAACTATGCCCTTAAACTCAATAATAAAAAAGTTATTTACGCAAAAATAATTAACAATTTAATTATCGCGGACTTTAATAATTTTCCTAAACAGGCCCCTGGCCCAGGACCAAAGAGACACAAGCCTTTTTTTTGTTGCGACGCGTAGTTTTCGCAATATCGAATTTGTCCACCTTTCGTGAAACACCCTGTATATATATATATAGGTGAAGTTCCAGCCGCCTCGGTGGCTCCGAGGCGAGAGCGCTGTTGTCACGGATCCCCATGTGGCGGGTTCGAATCCCGGCCGAAGTGCCCGCGCAATCTGACGGAGGCTTATTGCGGAGAAGGCGCCGTGTAACCGAGCTTTCGGTTGCACGTCAAAAGATCCCCAGGTGGTCCAAATTAATCCTCAGTCCTCCGCTGGGGCGTGCCAGATGCCCGTCGTTGGTTTGGCACGTAAAACCCCAAATTTGACTTTAGGTGAAGTTCGCATACAAAGAAAGTGCGTCCTCGCCTTTTTTTTTTGTATTTTTGCGATTTTTGTGTGCGGTTTCCCCGACTTAGAGTTCATCCCTTCTTTTGTGTGAGATTCTGGGTCGAACCTTATCTGTTCTCCCTACGCACTTTGTTTGTATGCGAACTCTCTCCCCTCTAAAAACTGTATAAATAGAACCACATTTTTTTTTTTTTGTAACCCTATCCCTGACGAAGACCTGCTTGAGGTCCTCTGGTCTGTTTTCTACCGTCACCTTGCATCTCTCTCTCTCTCTCTCTCTCTCTCTCTCTCTCTCTCTCTCTCTCTCGCTATATATATATATATATATATATATATATATATATATATACGTATATATATATATATATATGTATATATATATATATATATATATATATATATATATATGTATATATATATATATATATATATGTATATATATATATGTATATATATATATATATATATATATATATATATATATATATATATATATATATATATATATATATATATATATATATATATATATATCCGCTTGTCCGGAGAAAGGAAACATATATTTCTACATCTGGAGCTCACCTTTGTCTAGGTCTGCTGGTGCTAGGGAACAGGACAGCTGGAGCAAGGCGGGAGAACGAGACAGCGTTAGAGTTAACACTTTGACGAAGCACGTGATTCTCTCGATGTCATCCTACTTGCTGTCGGCTCTGTCGAAGACTGCTCGGCGTTTTTAATTTCCTCAGCATTAGTCTTGAGCGTGCTCCCCCGAGGTGGCACAGCAGAACAGCGAGTGCACGTCCATTGGGGCCAATGGCATGTTTTCCTGCATGACTGGTATGAAGTTCTTCTATGTCTTGCACGAAATATTTGGTGACTGCTATACGCGAGAGATACAGAGCTACCACGAGCACGCCGTTGTCGACCTTGGCGGCACACAATTTACCAACTTCGTCTGACGTGCCACAGAGATCGATGGGTACAGCACAGACCCGTACCCATGTAGATGGCCACTGGGCTAACCAGTACACCACGTTTTCATACGTCCCTCCCTGTGATTTATGAGTGGTGATAGCACTTGCCTGCACAACGGGCGGCTGGTATCTCCCTTCTCCTCCTTCTCTTCTCTTCCACCTCTCTTCGTCCCCTCTTCCTCCTCCTCCTCCTCCTCTTTTCCTCACTCATGACCCTCGTCACTCGTGACCCTCGTAACGTCACGCGTGACGTCACGTGTGACGTCATTACGGGAAACGTCCCATAATGCAACGCGCGGTTACGCCGACGGTGACGGCGACGGCGACGCCGCTCAAGCCAGAAACGGACGCCTAAGAGCCGCGCTCTAAAAAGATCAACTTATTTCACTGCGGAAATGGTGCCTATTACCAAAAAAAAAAAAGCGGAAAATATGTTCAACATTTAGGGTTTCGAACAGGTTCGATCCGTTATTTTTGCTTTCTGGCGCCGAACCGGAACTAAACCGAAAGCCGTGAACCCAAAACCGAACCGAACCGATAAAAATATCGTTTTGACACTATGCTTGTCAGTTACCTCTAATGTATCGGTCTACCAAAATACATTATTTTAGGCAGATTAAAAAATTTAGATACATGGAATAGTATCTGACACAAGAATGCGCGATAGTGATAGGCGCATCTGAGAACGTATGGCTCCCAACAGTGCGTTTAAGTATTCTATCAACTTGCTCTATCGAAGATGCTATTGGCACAGGTTAAAGCCTGATTTCCCAAGATGGTCGCACTATTACTATACGTCTTTAGTTGATGCGTAGAAGGGAGCTTCTTCGATTAGGCATATACAGTTTCCGAAATTTGATTTTCCAATTACAATCCTGCATTGATTGTTTCCGTAGTTTGTGTGAGTGTACCGATGCACTTTACAATTACCGCGTTAGCTGACTGAAGTATTTAATTTACAGCACAATATCGTCCATCATCAATTCCCAAGCCGCTGTGATCTATACTGACGTTGTGTCGCAGTACTTTACGCTGACCGAACTTCAAGCCACGAGGGTGACGAGATGCCTCGGTATGAAGCTTTCTTGCACATATCAACCTGTGTGTCATTGCTTTGACAGTGACTAGCTCCTCGTCTTTTTTTATACAAACAGCGCTTGCAGCTGGCACCGTCATGACACTTTACAGTGCTGCTATACCTTACATGGGCTCTGCAAGCAGGGTAAGTTACATTTGCACTGCAACTAAAAATATGAACTGAGCGAGAACACACTATCCTCTATCCACAAGAAGAAGTATTTTTATTCTAAGTTTTGAAGTTAAGAAGTTTCTGCCTTATGAAATATAACGACGTTAAAAATTGATCGAAGTATATTTTTTGTCAGTTTCAGATTACTCCCGTATACCTAAGTAGAGCTAATCTGTGCTTTTGTAAAAGTAGAACATTAATACACCATTGACACACTTAAAACGTAAGCGTCTTAACGACGACAAAGAACTTTAGGTTCTTGAATAAGCAAAATGACAATGGAGCTTGAATAATATTGCCTTACTATACCTTGAGCTTTTCGAATTTTGAGGACGGCACTATATGTCGTTCAGCACATTCTTCGTTGTTGACTTTGCCGAGTTAATGTAAGACAAGACAATCAGAGTGAAAAGCGAGTTTTCAATTCAGAAGACAATAATTTCTCACTGGGTACACTTAAGGCAAGGGTTTAAAGGGATACTACAATGAAATTTCGGCGCTCATTTTTTGGTCTATATGTGTTCAAAAGAGCAGTATCACATGGAACATACCAATATCTTGTTAAAAAAGTCTCGAAAGGAATTTTAAAACGAATTAAACGATTAGCAAAGAGCACCTGGTGGATGTCGCTAACGCCTCGTTTGTAATGCTCGTCCAGGAACCTTGACTGCTAGTGACGGAGGTTGTCTCGTCTCCGGCCACGACGAGAGAAGGGGTAAGGAGGAACTCCTTCTTCCCGAGAATCCTTTTTGTGTGTCACAGAAGTCGCTATTGTCCCCCTAGAAGATTATAGAAGATTAACCCGTCATTCAAAATTCGTACGAAAGAAGCCGCTTCGAGTGGCTGGAACGACTAGGCCATCCTCTCGACATCAGCCTCGCCGTGGCTTTGCTCGTCTCGAGACGACCTACGTCACGATTGCGTTGGATGTCACGTGCTCATAGCTGGGCCTTCTCCGAGCGCTTGCCAGAGTGGACCGTTTATAACGAAAAATACAGCCACCAGGATCAAAATACAAACGTACGATTGTCATTTACGGATATTGTGGATCATATTCAACCTATTTTTGAACACGACGGGAATATTTGACATTTCGTTGAAGTATCCCTTTAATACTACCTCACAATGAAAATATAATGTTTTAAGGTCGTTAGGCATCAATTACCCAATTTATCCCTTGCAATTTTAAACATGCAGCTAACGTTCACAGAATGAATATTTGTTAAAACAATTAAAATTTGTTTGTGATGCTTTTCTAGTTCTCTGAGCACCCCATTCGTATGTTTTACCCTTTACATGAGTAAAGTATTCTTACATGAGTAAAGAATACTTTACTCATGTGGGGTTCGTAGTAGAAGAAGAGGAAAAGAAAACTCAGTTGTTAGTCCAGCGGTCTATATGCTCTTTTCTCCATGTATGCTTATTCTAGTTCAGCTGGCCTTATTTGAAGTACGAACCAACTACCTCAGCTTAAGCCTGTTACAACTTTTCAGAATACTGTTAGCATTTATCTCTTTATAAGTAGGGAGAAAACGACGGCTTATCTTGTATATCGCATCATTATTTCAAAGATAGTGAGTATTTGTGGCACTCAACCTTTTTATTCACCTGTCACCTCTAGAAACAGAGCAAATATGATATGCTGCTAACATTTTCAAGATTGTAATTTTCACATTCAAGTACCCTGGCCACATTGTATGAGAAATTCAACGCTTATACTGATATCCAGTAAGATTTGAGGGTGTCCAATCGCACAGGGACATTTCGGCTTGTAGTGTGGAAGACTCATACAATATTATAAGGTGGCTTGGCATATTTTATGAACATCTGCGTTTTATACACACGCATCCTCCATGAGACTTAGTAAGTCAATCTTCGTTGACGTCAATAAAAATATAATAGGCCCTTTTTTATATACTACATAGAGTCACTACAAAAAAAAAAGATATTTCTGAGGTCCTAACATATATGACCAATGTTCAAACAAGAACGCCATTCGAATTTTGTGAAGCCAACAGAACTGAGAGCTCTCCGATGCCGGTACTTCGTCTCCCGGCTTTTCTATAAAAGCGAGCCTCTTCACAGAACTACTGATCAATGATTCTGTTACTACTTAAATTGTGTTAGTCACTGAAATTTTTGTAATATTTAGAGCCAAGGCCACAAAGTTTTTTTATTGTTATTTTTTCAAGTGCATGTCTGGATATTCAGTAACTCCATGCTACTCTTCTCTATTCAACGGTGTGGCCTTCAAGAACAGCTTGCTGGCTTTATCAATAGAGTAGACGCTGTAATTACATATTTGTCCCAATAGGTTGCTCTCGTATTATTTATAATAAAAACATTATGTCTCTTCAGATATTTATGATGGTGTACAACGCCGTTACTGGGCCTTTTGTCGGTCTCTTTCTGATGGCGCTCATTTTTCCATGCGTCAATAGTAAGGTAAGTGATAAAATGCATATAAGCCATGCCATTTCTTTCATTATCATGATCATCATAACCATCATCATCATTATCATCTTTGAAGGCCCTTAATGGCATTACCCTAAGGACCGGTACTTTTTTTTTAACCCAACATTTTGGCACCCAGTTTTAACACAGTAGAAGAAGGAATTAGTCGGATAATGCAGACATGAAAGTGGTGACAGAGGCAGCAAATGTATGTGTTTCAGTTATGGTAACAACGTCGTTTGGTAGTATGTTTTAATCGTTGATGGCCAAGGGTAAATTTGAATTACTGTATGTAGTAGCTGACGATAAAATGGGCAGCAACTATGGATAGGCAAAGCGAGGGAAAATCTGCCACGGGAGTAAAAGCAGCGATTCACGAAGAGGCATATGTGATGATGAAAGATACGGTGAAGGAGTGAGAGACGGGACACTTGGCGCCTTGATGAATGTGTGTGAAGCCAATGCGTTTCTTTAATTATCACGAGGTCATGAAGATGATCGCCAGGCGGACCTTTGGGGGATCGGGCAAAGAAACTAAAAGCATCACCGGAGCCACGCGGGAGGGAGTCTCACTTTTTCCCTGTCCCGCCTGTCCCCCAGCTGTGCCAGTTGAGGGGTATGCAAACTGGCGCAGCGGTCCATGAACGTTTCAACGCTCCGTCAAAAAAGCTAGACTCCCTCTCCGTTCTTCAGTTTGAATACAACAGCGAGCCGTTGCCAGCCGTGGTGAGTCAAAGAGGGGGACGCGATGTGACTGGCCCGCCCTCTGTCCACGTGATCGGTGCGTTTATCACTGCATTCGGGATTCCGGCCTGTCGACCCACCATTACGCCTTTTTCCAAGCAAGCCTTGCCGAACGATACCTTCACCTCCTCTCCACCCCACTCGTGACCATCGTGACTGTGATTGGTAGCATCCAGTGGTTTCGTCGTGGAACACGTCACAGGGCATGGGCGCCGTGGCTTGCTGTGATGTGTCGTGGCGAGGAGCGAAGTCTTCCCGGCTTTTTTGACGGAGCGGTGAAACATTCACGGACCACGGCGCCAGTTGTACTTAGTTCAATTTTCAACAATCCCTTGTTGTACTTAGTTCAACTTTCCCCAGATAATTTCAACCAGCATTCCATTCTCCTCGTCGTTGCCTCTAGTCTTTTATCATCCACCCTTCCATCTTCTCCAGCGTAACCGAAGGTCACCGGTACGTGTCGTTAAAGCCCGTTCACACACTTGCAACCGAGTGGGACCGACTTCTGCTGCCTCTAAAATGTAAAGGCTCGTTCACACACTTGCAACCGAGTGGGACCGACTTCTGCTGCCTCTAAAATGTGAAGGCTCCTTCACACACTTGCAACCGAGTGGGATCGACTGAGACGAGACCGGTTTTCAATCCTCTTGCGCCGGCTTCCCTAGTAAAAATATATAATATATGTATAATAAATGTATTGGACCAATAAACGCATATGATTAAATAAGATCATATAAGAGTATACAAGTACCTTATAAGAACATATAAGAACTATATAAGATTATATATGAAGTTATAAAGACTCCTTATCAGTTTCTTAAAACTGCTCATATAATATTGTTCTTTTAGGTTCTTATAAGGTCTTCTATGATCTTATTTAATAATATGCGTTTATTGGACCAAGAAAGTTTTTATTCGTATAAGGTTTTTACTAGGGTAAGGACTAGGTATACGCAGCAGCGCATCCGGTCCTAAGCCGTCGCAAGAGGCTTAACAACAAGTCTTCTCTCAGCCGGTCCCACTGGGTTGTGTGTAAACGGGCCTATACATTTAGATGGATGGATGGATGGATGGTTCTTTCCCTATCTATTCGTCCATCCATGTCTGTAAATCCCAGTGTAACCTCCAAATCCTTAGTCATCCCCCCAAGAGGGTGGGACGAAACCCCAGGCACCTTAAAAATACATATTCTATAGTTTCCTTTTTGCGGTTGCATGCGTCGGATAAAGTGTCTATTTCGTGGAATTTAGCCCTATATGTTCATCTTCTTAGCACCCCGTTCTAGCTTCAAACAGCAATGAGCTCACCAATGAATTATCATACAACTGTACCCTCTTTATTTCCTGTTTTTGTGCTCTGTATATTGCTAAAGGTGATTTCCCCTGCATCCTCTCTTCCCACAATTTCCTCTCAGTTTCCTTCACTCCCCTCTCCACTGATATGCTCTGATTGGCCCTATCTCGTTGAATATATTTAGATCTCAGCTTGCGGGCTCGGTTTGCCCACTTAGTGTTTCGACTTTTCATATATAGATACTTGTACACTCTCCCTGCCCACCATGTATCTTCAATTTCAGCTTGTTTTTGTACAATGTTTACTTTACTGATAGCTTCTCTGCTCTAGAAAGATGCCCAACCCATATCCCTTTGTACTTCCTCATTTGGTGTATATCCATGTGACCCCAATGCCAACCTACCCACACTCCTTTGCTGTACGTACATCTAAACCTGCCTGTATTTCTGACGTCATACACAATACCGCACTTCCAAATGAAAGTGCTGGCACCATGACTCCCTCCTTACACCCCTAATGACTTCATATTGCCGCGAGCGCTGCTGACCAAGCAGGCAGCGCGCTCGTAGCCTAACGGTTATCGCGCTTGCCTTCCACGCAGAAAGCCAGGGTACGATTCCTGGCCGCGGGGACGCATTTCTGTTGACTCTAACGTAACGTTCTGGTAAATTCGAGAACCGTGTTGCTTGTTCGAGGTCAGAATGTTCTACCCCCGAACGTTCTACGCCGATTATTCCAGAAGGCCACGCGTGTACATAGGGGCTCCGCGTGGCGAGCCGCGGTCAGTCTCACCCCAGCGTTCGACTCTGCGGTTACGCCGACTTCGACGCCCGCGACGCTCTGCTGTTTTCTTCTGTTTCCTTTTATTTTTGGGCACAAGTTCGCCTCATCCCTTACGAAAATGGCAGATCTGGACTTATATAAAAAAGCAGATAGGGTTATATAAAAAATTGGGCATATCTAGCCATATCAGGCACATCAGTTTATATAAGGCTTATCTAGCCAGATCTGCCCAGATTTCTTATATATCCATATCTGGGTCTGCCAGATAGGGGTATATCTGCCTCCCATATCAGGGCAGATATGTCCCAATCATATAAAGCAACCTATATATACAGGGTGTTTTTTTATTCTTCCAGATTTGTTTTTAAAAAAGCCATGAAAGCTACACTTATGCGGTTTGTGCGAGTGAGTTATACGCCCAGGGCGACATTATGTGGGTGGCTAATCTTTGCGATAAGTCGGCTAATTAATTGAAATTGCACTATTTAACTTTTCAATTAGTGAAAATAGACATATGATCCCAATTAGAAACTTGCTGAGCGTCGTCCAAAACCCCTAAATCAGTCATTTTCAGAAAGACTTTCAGCGCGTGAGAAGCCTAGTAGTGCACTAAAGTTACCACTCGTGGAGCAGGTACAAGGCTAGCGGTTTCGGTAAGGCGCCCGCGCAATTTTTCCGTCTCTTATGTAGCCCCAGCCTTGTACCTGCTCCACGAGTGGTAACTTCAGCGCACTACTGCGCTTCACACGCGCTCAAAGTCTTTCTAAAAATTACTGATTTAGGGGTTTTGGACGACGCTCAGCAAGTTTCTAATTGAAACCATATGTCTATTTTCACTAATTAAAAGTTAATTAGTGAATTTCAATTAATTAGCCGACTTATCGCAAAGATTAGCAAACCACAATGTCCCCCTGGGCGTATAACTCACTCGCACAAACCGCATAAGTGTAGCTTTCACGGCTTCTTTTAAAACAAAACTGCAAGAATAGGTGGTATTCACTGAGCCTGCAGGTTCGATTTTGCCAGGGAGCGCCACCGTCGATCCGCTATCTTCGAGGTCGCGGTTTGACTGGCTTGGGTACGCGGTCGTCCGTTGCTAGTGTGTGCTAATTTCATATCGTTGAAGAAGCTTCGTTGAACAGAAGAGAGAAGAAACGTTGATCTCGGGGGCGGGCCGTTTTCCTTGTTGCCGCCGAGTACCGTGTGTAAAGGCTGAACCGCATGTAAGCAATTTAGCGAGCGACGGGACGAGACGAGCGACGGCGACAGCGACGAGACAAGCGACGACGACCCGCTTCGCTGTCGCTCGGTCGCTCGCGCGACGAGGCAAACCGCATAAAAGCGACGGGAGCAAGCGACCAAGGCGATAAGCGACGTTTTCTAGAAATCCAAAACCGAGCGATCCGCGAGACGTGCGACCGTGAGAAATCTCCGTCGCTCGTCGCCGACTCCCGTCGCTGTCGCTCGCTAAATCGCTTACACGCGGTTCACCTTCACTGCCGCCTGTCGCGTAGCTCGGTTTTGGGATTTCTAGAAAACTTAGCGTTCATTGCCTTGGTCGTTTGCTCCCGTCGCTTTCATGCGGTTTGCCTCGTCGCGCGAGTGACCGAGCGGCAGCGAAGCGGGTCGCCGTCGCTCGTCTCGCCGCTCGCCAAATCGCGTACATGCGGTTTTTAAATCGCTTGGGCTAATGAAAAATGCGCCGCATTTTTCATAAGCTGCGCACTCGGTGAGCCGTACGGTATGTTTCTGCACAGGAACGAACACCGAAGGCACTACGTACGACATGGAGGCGATGGAGCAACACGGTTACACGGCCGTAGTGCAGAAAATCCGCTAAAGAAAAACAATAAAGAAACTAGCAAAACAAAACAAAGAGTAATCACACCGTGCTACAAAAGCACCAAAGTAGAAAAATCAGTTCTTGCAAGAGCTACCGCCGTGGGCACGGCGCGCGACACAGAGCGCTGCATGGAGCCGAGCGAGCAACGCGGCCGCGGTGAACGAGTCCGATAGCGACAAAAACGAACTAAAACACACACAAAAAATATTCCTACGGCGCTTCAAAAGCACCAAAGTATAAGAATAACCCCTAGTTTCGGTCGAAAAGACATGATTTTAGAATTTCGGAGAAATTATTCTCCCGGCTGCCAGGAGATAGACACGGCCTAATTCTAGAGATAATCTGGAAAAGTACCTTTAGGAAAACGATCAATTGTCGCGAAGTAGGTTGCAGCGCACTTACGTTGACGAGACGGGACTTGGAAGGTGTAATCAGAGATAGATGTCGACACGGCCACGGCAGAATCACGACTCAAACACAAAAACGAGAAGGAAGGTGTCCATGAAGATTCAACACGATGTAGCACAAGCTGTCATTTGTAGAACCGAACACTAAACGCATCACAAAAAAATGCTTGGGCTTCTTTGAAGAAATCGCTTGCAGAAGCAGAAATCCGCGGCAGCCACGCAGGGCGAACACACGCCAAACAAGATCCTCGAAACGCATTCCGAGATTGCAAACGTCTAATGCGTCATCCGTCAAACCACGTGACCACGCACCTTCTTCCACGCTTTCGGCTTAGGGAGAGAGAGAAAAGGAGAGAAGGAAAGGCCAAAACGGGAGTGTACACACAAAAGGCTTATCTTCTAAAGGCATCCCAACCAGGACCTGGTCCTGATCCCAACAATGACCACAACGAGAGGATTTGTCCCTTGTACCCAAGGTTGATAGTGCAGTGAATGCTACGTGTGGCCTTGGGCTCGAGGCAGGTGCCGTGTTCTGCCTTATCACCAGCTTCTAGACAGTAGGCACGTGACCCTAACCGGAGACACGATTGGCCTAAAACACGCATAGCGTCTACCCTGCTGTCAATACCGAGTGAACATACAGCTCTATGAAGTCCAGCTTTTGAACTTCCAAAGAAGCTGTCCAGCTCAAAAGTGACCCAAAACGATGCGAGTTTGAAGATACTGTGTTTTACGCCGTATAACCCACATTATATTTTTAAATGAAAAAATAAGCGCGACTATTTTTTGCGCACGATGTCCACAAATAAATAAATAAATATATATATATATATCTATTTTTATCAATAAATTTAAAATTATTTGTACACTGTTAGATTCGCGTTTTTAAACTTCAAAATTTTTCACGAACGAGTTACACATAAAAGACACCACGGACAGCACATCGTCCGACTTTCAACACACGATGAATCGCCGACGCTCGCAGACAGAAGGTTGCGATGCTGCGCGAACGGTTTCTGAAAGATGCTGCGTAGGGTATACGCCGGGCGCAACGGCTTCGCGACCGTTCGAAGGGCAAAGGATTCGCGACGAGAAAGTAGCGTCTTGCAACTTCAGTAAGCTAACGGTTCGTGTTTCCCCGCTCAATTTAGCAGGGAAACATGAACAAAATTAGTTTCACAGCTAGATTTAGCGGGAAAATTGACGTCACGTGACATACGTACCAATTCAATTTCTCGCTAAATTTAGCGGGGCGGTTACACCGATGGCGACGCCGACACCGCTGAACTCGGAAACGGGCGCTTAAGAGCTGCGATCTAAAGTCCATTATTTGATTAACTCGCTTTCCGATCTTATGCACTTCGTCATATTGGCACACGTCAAACATACAACCAAATTTCATTTGTCGTTCAATCTTCAAAATGCGCGATTGATTAATTGGTCCAAATACCTGGAATAACTTCACTTTAAGGATGTTAACAATAGTTAACCAATTACATGAGACTCATGCAATATAGATCAATCAACTAGTGTCTTGGCGAGTACATATGACTTATTGCTTGCACGACCGAAACGGGCCCATATATCATTATCAGGGGCTATATTTGCACGCGTATATGGCGCTATATGGCCGTATTTACGCACTTATATGGCCACATCTGGCAGTATTTGCCCACTTATATGGCGAGATAAGGCCGTATTTGCTCCCATATATGGCGGGATATGGCCATATCTAACTCCTTATATTATCATATATGGCCGTATATAAAATATATCAGGGCCATATCTGACATTTTCTTGCGGTATTAAACGTTTCAGTTTCTCCAGTTATTTGTTTCCTACCTGTTCCTTCGTGACAATATCTATTGTAGTTCCAGAGTGCCCTGTATTTCATAATAGCTGAATCTCGTTGCCCCTTCTTTATGACAATATTTTCATGTTCTTAAGATACATTCTTTCCTCATTTAACAATACTCCCAGACAGGCACGTAGCCAGGATTTTGTTTCGGGGGGGGGGGGGGGGGGCGCGCCATTACAAAATGTTGTATGAAGGGGAGGGGGAGAGAAGGCCCCAGCAAAATGGAAGAGTTCGGGGGGGGGCGGGCTGACCCCACCCCCCACCCTACTTGCACAGCTCCCAGATATTCGTACTTTTCTACCTGTTCTATCACTGTGTCTTGTATCTCCAGGGCGGCCTGTTTGCTCGAAGCCGGTTAATTTTAACCATGATTAAAGTTAACCGCCTTCCTACCAGGTACCTAGCAAGTGCCGAGCCAAGTTTGACGAGGGCTGGATGAGCGATAGCTCCGTGTTTCATTATGGGGTGGTAGCTGGTGTCACCTACTGGTTGTAGCGAATACAAGTGGCTTCCGTCCGTGGAAAAGTTCCCAAAAGGGGTACCCAAAAATGTGCACTACCGGGTTTTCGCGACGCAGCGCGGCGTACATTTGAGCTTAAACATTTTTTGATGCTCGTGGTACAGATATTCGGTAAGGTAAAACTAAAGTAACCCTTGTCTGGAAAATTTCAAAACATTTGGCTGTCTGAAGTGAAGATAAGCCTCGTTGAAACTTCCTTCCAAGTTCGAAAGAGGATGACGAAGTTCAGTCCTAAAAACAATGAGGAAGAAGTGAGTAGTGAAAGGTGGGCGGTACACCGGCAGCATGGTTGGCCAGCATTGTAAGAACTGTATCTAACACCATCATAAATTGAAAAACCTGCAATTCAGCTCCAGTGAAAATAGACCTATAAGTAAATTACCCAAGCATCGAGGAGAACGCTGGAAGTGTAATTCTACGATCCGCGCACGCTGGCCTTCCCCTTTTAAATGATTCGAAACAAATAATCATAATAAGCCCTCGACGAACGCGCATGCAAGGCAAAATTTGTTTTAGGCTTTTGAGTTTGGAACAGTTACTACTGCAGACGCCAGCACGTGCAGCGCGTGTAACTACACTCGTATACCATGCACCTCGGTGCTTGGGAAATTTAGCAAAAGGTCTATTGGGACGCCGTCTGCTTTTGTGTGCTATCAATACCCGGCCGATTGAGTCAAGGCAATCCACTTTCCAAAGACGTTGCCATGCCGATATTTATCGCGTTCATTTCGGCTTAGGAATGGCCAGAATCAAAAGACTCTACCTAAAAAATGCGGCGGTGTCATTGCTCATGCTTTGCGATTTCAGTGAGATAAATGCAAGCGAAAGCCTTCTGCACCATTCACTGCTGACTAACGCGCCCGATATTGCAGCTACTACGACATATTATTTCCAAAGCGACCGACGCTCGCTCGCAGGGGCACCGCCATGTTTCCCCGCCGTCCTAAGTCTGCCGGTCACGTGACCTAAAATTTCCCCTTGTAGGGAAATGCTGTTAACTTCTAACCGTGGTCAGAGTTAACCAGCTTCCAGGAAACGGGCCCAGGGGTTCCCCCTTCACGTGATTGAAAACTATTATACCCGACTTTACCCTACTGAAGTTTAGGCTTAAACTGTCCCCTTCCCTGCTGCGAATCCTAATTAGTTCCTGTATTGTCTCACGGTTTTGTGATACGAGTACAATGTCGTCTGCTTACATTAACCCTGGTATTACTTGGTTTTCTTTACGTCCTTCCTTCATGTACGTCAGTTCAAAACCTAGGTTGCTCTGTTTAATCTTTTTCTCCATCTCACGGATGTATATCATAAAGAGCAGGGGAGACAATGGGCAACCCAGTCTAAGTTCCCTTTTTATTGCTGCTGGTTTTGTAGTTTCGGCTTCCCATGTTATAACCACCCTGTACTCCGTATATACCTGTTCTAAAACTTAACCATGGTTCCCCCTAGCCCATATTCCTTCAGTTGGTCCCAGAGTTTTCCTGATTCACATTGTCATATGCCTCTTTGATGTCCAAAAGTGCTACCCATAATGGCCTTTGACTTGGCATTGCTATCTTTATGCACTGAGTGATTTCGAATAAGTTATCATCTAGTCGTCTACCCCTTTTGAAAGCGTTTCCAAGCCCCCCAGAATATGCTTTCTCTCTGCCTATTCTTCCATTCCTCTTTTTTACAGTTTGCATAGCTAGTCTGTATATTACTGAAGTTACTGCGATTGGTCGGTATAATTTGATAATGTCTTTATCCCTTTCCCTTATATAATAATCTCAACCTGCTCAATTTCCAGTCACTGGGTACCTTTCCTGCCATAATTATCTGGTCAATCACCTGCCTCAGTTTCAATTTGCTTGTTGCCTAGATCTTTTTATCAGTCTCATTGGTATGCCGTCTGGACCTGTCGCAGTTCCAGCCGGACCCTTTCCTTCTGCTTTTCCCCATTCCCCTGTGGTCATTTCCTCTTCTTCACTGTGGTCCTCCTCTTGTGTAGACACTACTATTCCTTAATGGCCCGTTCACACTGGAGGCGGATCCGCAAACGCGAGGCGGTTCGGGTCATTTCCAGCCGCAAAGCGGCTGGAGCGGCGCGGTTGGGGTGCGTTTTCAGGATCGGTCCGAGACCAAATTTTGAGGACCGCTTTCGGCGACCGCGGAGCGGTTCCTGAAAAGTGGGCCAATAGGAACTCGATGCTGCCGTGACGTTTGGTTGACGTCACGCTAGCATCCGCACAATCCCAAGATGGCGACCATTGACACCACCGGTGCAGCGGAGTCGACGAAAAAGAAGAGAAAACATCCGGTGAAGACGGAGGTCCTATTGGACCTCCGTCTTCATCAACAGGGGAACGAGGCTCGTTCCCTGTCCCTTCTCGTCTCTTTCATGGAAGCAAGGGCGGATCCACCATCTTCTGGGATGTTTGCGCTTATCTCTGCCCTGAGATGCCAAAACAACTGCAACTTGTGCTACACCAGCAGCCTCTTCGTCGCTGAGGTCCTCATCACTGCTGCTCGCGAGGTGTTCCATGCTTGTTTTTGCGTGTGGCTTCTTGTTGGATTTGAATTGGAAACACAAGTGGATTCTGGATTGTAAAACAGTGTTGCCACTCGCAAGTCTCGTAAATCCCCCGAAAGGATGCGTGTTCGTCGAGAAACCGCCAACCGCGCCGCTCGAGTGTGAACAGGGCCGCTTTCGAGCCCGCATCCGCAAACGCTTCGCAAACGCTGCTCAACCGCCAGTGTGAACGGGCCATAAGGCCTGATCCGGTTCTAACTCTGAAAATGCTGCATCGATTGTTTGTATAATGTATGCTCTTGCCTCTTCCCCCTCTTACCTTTGTCCCTTCCTGTGTGGTTAGTCTGGTATCCCTCGGTCTTTTTTCTCTGTGCACTGATGTGTTCGGATGGTTTTTGCCGCATTCCTATCATTTTGGTTTATCTTTATCATCCACTGGACCCCTGCGTTCCCAATTTTGGCCTGTATCAATGCTGTTGCCTCCCGCTTTCTTTCTCGAATATCATCCCATTTTGATGCTACTTCGGCTGGTGTGGCCCCTTGTTTCTTTGCCCATTTGGGTTTTCTAGATACCGCTTGGCGTCTCGATATATCCCACCAGCTTTTGAGCTTGAGTTTTAGTTTTCTTCCTCCTTGTTTGATTCGATATTTCTCTAACTCTCTATTGAAAGCACTAATACCCGTGCCACACGGGCTATTCGAATGCATTTACAACGAATGACGTTTGAACGATCGGCCAATCAGCGCGCGACACTCTGAGCGTGGGGCGTTCCACGCGCGACAGATCGCGAGCGGATTCGTCGATCACACGAATGTCATGATCGTTGTAAATGGCATTCGAGTTGCCCGTGTGGCACGGGTATAAGTCTTCATATGTCCATTCTCTTTCCGGTTGCTTGGGTACTATGTTCTCGATTCGCTTAGATATCTCCTGTAATTGTTTATCATTTAAGTTATTTCTACCCTCTTGTTTTTAATATTGCGTTTCTGGTATTACTGTCCCAAATCTGAACTTTATTAACTTATAGTCGTTCCCCAGACTTTGTGGGGATACGGCCCATTCGTCACATGTCGATTCGTCATAGGGCAACTGGTAACAGGCCCGTTCGTCACAGCGGAACATTCGTCATAGGATGATTCGACACGCTGGCAGTTCGTCACACGATGACCTTAAGAACGTTAAACGTATTTTTTTCTAGTTTGTTTTCTTAGGAAAGTTACGAAAGGGGGTCACCCAACCAACTCCGTACAAGGTCAGTGAGGTTGACTACTGTGCGAACGGGAGCAAAAGCATGTCCCAATGACCCCAAGGTAAGACAACATGCAGCCTTTAGCCTGCATGTTGTCTTATTTGGGTCACCTTACTAACAAAAAACTTCGAGAATATAAAGTTCACAACAGAAAAAAAAACACAGAACCCGATTCTCTGTGTGTGTGTGTGTGCGTGTGTGTGTGGTGTGTGTGTGTGTGTGTGTGTGTGTGTGTGTGTGTGTGTGTGTGTGTGTGTGTGTGTGTGTGTGTGTGTGTGTGTGTGTGTGTGTGTGTGTGTGTGTGTGTGTGTGTGTGTGTGTGTGTGTGTGTGTGTGCTGTACCATGCCGGTTGCTCCCGAATTATAAAAGACGGATCTCTTTTGCTTCCCATCTCACTCTCGATTTCTAAATGGAGGTAGTTACTACAAAGAGAGCTGGCGATGTGCTTCTTCACGAAGGACATTCCTACACTTGCATTAAGGTTAACGAAATTGCGTTGTATTGGACCTGCTGGCGAAGAGGAGTTTGTAAAACTAAAATAGTCACCGATCACGCCAAGACTCGTGTCACCTCTTCTTGTAGTGACCCTACGCATTCCTGTGACCCCACCGAGATAAACGTGCTTCGGGTTCGTCATCAGATGAAGGAAAAGGCTGGTATGTACCAAAATCTGTTCCTGCTCTTATATTGCCGTGAGCGCAGCTGACCAAGAAGGCAGCGCGCTCGTGCGTTCCCACTCCAGAAAGCCAGGGTTCGATTCCTGGCCGCGGAGGCGCATTTCTTTGACTCTAACGTAACGTTCTGGTAAATTCGAGAACCGTGTTGCTTGTTCGAGGTCAGAATGTTCTACACGCCGAACCTTCCACGCCGATTATTCCAGAAGCCCACGTGTACATAAGGGCCTCCGCGAGGCGATCTGCAGTCAGTATTTGCCCCAGCGTTCGACTCTGCTGTCTCGCCGACTTCGACGCTCGCGACGCTTTGTTATTATCTTCTATTCCCTTTTTGTTTTGGGCACAAGTTCGCCACATTAAACGTTTAGTTTCTTCAGTTATTCTTCGCCTCATCATTTGTCATTCGTGACATTTTGGTAGGTGCGGGGTATCGCATTCTATGCCCGTGGAGCGTACCCCTCCAAAAACATCCCGGCCAAGCGACGTGCTCAGCCCCGGAAGGCTACCCTTCGCTGAAGACACCGAAGCCCGAAGAAGCCGTCGTATCAGAGGTCAGTCTCCTGAATTAGGTTTGCTGCCGGACAAGTCCAAGCCGAAGAAGACGACGATGACCAACCAGTCGCAGACGCAGGCCGCTTCTGCCGTCATCTACCTGCCCGTCGCACCACGGACGGCTGCTCCGTTCCACGGTGAACTCCACGAAGACATCGAAGATTGGATGGACCAGTATGAACGCGTCGCCCGCCACAATGGCTGGACCAACGAGCAACGGTTGCAAAACGTGTATTTCTCGCTCGAAGGGACTGCCAGGCACTGGTACGAAAATCACGAGTCTTTTTTGACATCCTGGGACGTTTTCAAGAGCCAGCTGAAGGCAACATTTGTCAACCAGCACCGCCGAGAGAGGGCCGAAGACTTACTTCGATACCAGAACTCAAGGCCCCAACGAGAGCATCACCGGCTTCGTGGAAGACGTTCTGCACCTGAGCGCTCGTGCCGACCCTCAGGCTACGGAAGAAAGAAAGTTGCGAATCCTCATGCGCGGCGTGAAGGAAAACATCTTCGGTGGCCTTGTGCGGAGCCCGCCTACCACCGTCCAAGGTTTCATCACTGAAGCAACCAACATCGAGCGCGCGCTTCAGGCGCGCGCTTCCCACTACCAGCGACATCCAGGCGTCGCTGCACCCACGCTGCTTAACGGCAAAAACACTCCGGGTACGCCGGACATCCGGGAAATTATCCGGGAGGTCGTCCGGGAGGAACTGCGAAGGTTGCTGCCAACCGCCAGTCGTCCGCCAACCCTTTCCATCGCCGAGGCTGTCCGAGAAGAAGTGCATCGGGCGCTCCAACCAGAGGTTTCCGTCACCACGGTGGCACCGGAGGAACCGACGTTGAGCTACGCCGCCATGGCCCGACGCCCGCCGCAAGCTCCCCGCCAAGCCACGGCGCCACCCCGAAGAGACGCCCCAACGCCGCAGTACCCCCGACGACAGGAAGATCAGGCGCACGTTCGCCCAGAGCAACCTGCGCCGAGGAAGACAGACGTCTGGAGGACGGCCGACCGACGCCCGCTGTGTTACCACTGCGGGGAAGCTGACCATGTGTACCGCCGATGCCCATACCGACGACTCGGGCTGCGCGGGTTCCACCCGAACGACCCGCGCCCCCGTTATGGTGAACGCCCTCAGGAGATCGACGAGTACCTGCGACGACCTCAGTCCCCCGAGCCTGCGTACCGCCGAGAGTCCCGGTCGCCGTCACCACGACGTCCAGCTTCGCCGATGCACCGACCCCGACGTGAAAGCCTGTCACCCCTCACTCCTCGCCGGGGAAACTAGGCGCGGCAACCCCTGGAGGTGGAGTTGCCGAAGACGACCGACGCCAAGATCCTCCACGAACGTCGGAGGGCCCCCACTCAAACGTCACCAGAGACCGAAACGACGCTCCTGCAACGGTAAAGAATAACCTAAACATCGTTATCGACGGTCACGACGCGTCGGCTCTCGTCGACACCGGAGCAGACTACTCCGTCCTGAGTGGGAGGCTCTCCCAACGCCTTCGGAAAGTGACGACGCCGTGGGATGGCCCACAGATACGGACCGCCGGGGGACATCTCATCACGCCAGTCGGAAGATGCACTGCTCGCGTCGAGATTCACGGCGAGACGTGTCCGGTAAAGTTCGTCGTTCTACGAGACTGTGCGAGAGACGTTATACTCGGAATGGACTTCTTGTGCGAATACAGCGCCGTCATCGACCTGGAAGCCAACGAGTTGAGGCTGCGGAAACCTGTCGTAATGCCCGAGGATCACAAAACTACGGCAGCCACGTCAGCTACAGTGCGTGTACTCTCCGACCACGTGAACTTGCCACCACGCTCGAGTGTACTTGTGCCTGTCGCGACCGAAAAAGGCATCTGCGGAGAAGCTTTGCTGGAAGGTAGCGTCCAACTGCTCCTAGAAAGAGGGATCGGCGTCGCAAGAGGCATCGCGGAGCTCCAAGACGGACGCACTGTTGCACTCGTAACGAACTTCCGACAGGAGGCTCAGCACCTTACGAAAGGCACGGCCGTGGGTCACGCCGAGGAACTCCCCGACTCAGCCGCTATCGCCGGAATATCAGAAGACCTCTCTTCGTGGCCACACGAGACAACGCCGCCTTCGCAGTTCGACATCGATCCAACCCTGCCTACCCCACAACGGCGACAACTCAGTGACCTTCTCGCCGAGTTCAGTGAGTGCTTCTCCACGTCGTCAAAGGTACGCCAAACGACGGTTGCGAAACATCGAATTGTTACTGATGACGACGCGCTTCCCGTTCATCGGTCGCCGTACCGTGTCTCGATGAAAGAGAGAGAAGTCATCCAGAAGCAAGTTGAAGAAATGCTCGACGACGACATCATCCAGCCCTCAAACAGTCCGTGGGCTTCACCGGTAGTCCTGGTGAAAAAAAAGACGGGACTCTTCGGTTCTGCGTGGACTATCGTCGACTGAACGCCGTAACAAAAAGGACGTCTACCCGCTGCCCCGCATCGACGACACTCTGGACCGGCTGCGCCACGCCCGATACTTTTCGTCGATGGACCTGAAGAGTGGGTACTGGCAGATCGAGGTCGACGAACGGGATCGTGAGAAGACTGCCTTCGTCACGCCGGACGGACTAGTACGAATTTAAAGTGATGCCGTTTGGACTGTGCACAGCACCGGCGACCTTCCAGCGCGTAATGGATACCGTCCTTTCAGGCTTGAAATGGCAAAGCTGTCTCGTCTACCTCGACGACGTCGTGGTATTCGCAAGCGACTTCGACGAGCACCTGAGACGTCTGCGAGCCGTGCTACAGGCTATCCAGAATGCTGGACTGACACTCAAGCCGTCAAAATGTCAGTTCGCTTACGGCGAGCTCAAATTCCTGGGCCATGTCGTGAGTGCTCAAGGTGTAAGCCCTGACCCGGCAAAGACATCCGCTGTCGCCGGATTTCCGAAGCCATCAGACAAGAAAGCCGTACTAAGATTTCTTGGGCTGTGCGCTTACTACAGACGTTTCGTTCGCGATTTTGCCAAGATTTCTGCACCGCTCACGAATCTGACGAAGGACAGCGTGAACTTCCAGTGGGGAGAGGAGCAAGAACAAGCGTTCAACGAACTGAAGGAAAGACTCCAGTCGCCCCTATCCTCGGACACTTCGATCCATCAGCGGAAACGGAAGTTCACACGGACGCCAGCAACGCCGGACTCGGCGCGGTACTCGTCCAAAGACAAGACGGAGCAGAGAGGGTGATCGCTTACGCAAGCCGGGCACTGTCTAAGGCAGAGCAAAATTACTCAACGACCGACAAGGAATGTCTTGCTGTCGTCTGGGCGTTAACCAAGTTCCGCCCGTACCTGTACGGGATTCCGTTCCGCGTTGTCACGGACCACCACGCTCTCTGTTGGCTCGCCAACATAAAGGACCCGTCAGGACGCCTCGCTCGCTGGAGTCTCCGACTGCAAGATATCAGTGATCACCTTCCAATTTTTGTATCGGTAGAAAAACGTCACTTTAGACAATGTTACATTAGCTCGACGATTACATACCAACCTATCACGCAACACCAGTTAGATGCTTTCCGCTATGAAATTGAACATACAAATTGGTCTGTTATTTTTGAAAGTCGATCGGTAGATGATGCCTATAATTCTTTTTTGGACTTATATATTCAAATATATGGCAAATATTTTCCATTTAAAACCGTAAAACCCTCCAAAAACTCTCGCAAACCTTGGGTTACACCAAAACTTCTCACTATGATTCGCACAAAAAACAACTTATATGGTCAGTTCTTGAAATCTAGGGAAAATTCGAAACTTGATATTTTTAAGAAATATAGAAACAAACTAACAAGCAAGCTGCGACAAGCGAAGAAAGACTATTACATTAATATGTTTAATATCGATGATTTACGTCAAAGTGACGTTATGTGGCAAAGACTCAAAACATTGCTTAACTACAAACCACAGGTTTTTATGCCAGTTGAAATAAACATAAATGGTTGTATAATGTCGGGGACGGATATGGTGAATGCTTTTAATAGCCATTTTGTAAATCATACCACATCTTCTGTTTCTACTACTACTGTAAATAATGCACTTCAGTGCATGCCTTCACCCTTGCCTAATTCTATATTTCTTTTTCCCACTGATGTATCCGAAGTCTATAATATATTTATGAGCCTAAACAATAGTAGAAGTATTGATGCATACAATATGCAAATAAAACCAGCAAAGTATGTTCTAGATATCCTAGCACCATACCTAACTTATATATTCAATCTTGCACTTGAGTCCGGTGAGTTTTCCTATTAAAATGCAGATTGCCAAAGTTAGTGTATTGCATAAAGGTGGTGATTTAAATAATATTAACAATTTTAGACCAATTTCTATACTTCCAGTATTTTCTAAGCCACTCGAAAAAATAGTTTCAAATAGAATTGTCTCTCATCTTGAGAAATACCTTTTGATTACAAATTCTCAATTTGGTTTTCGTAAAAGTTATTCCACTGAGTTAGCATTATTAAAACAAAAAGAAATAATATTAAGAGCACTAGATAATCACTTATTAACAATCGGTATATATTTAGATTTCTCTAAGGCCTTCGACACAATAAATCACAATGTCCTGATAGCAAAATTAGAATACTATGGCATTCGTGGGAAAACATTAAGTTTGCTACAATCTTACTTACAGAATCGTACCCAGTTCGTGTCTATATTAAACTTTAAATCTGATATTTCAAAAATAACAAATGGTGTACCCCAAGGCAGCATTTTAGGCCCCCTACTTTTTATTCTTTATATTAATGATATTGTGAATGTAAATCGTGATCTTAAAGTTGAGTTTATTATATATGCTGATGACACTAGCATCTTCTTTTCCGATAAAGATATCCGTACTCTAGTAACTAAATGTAATAGCGTTCTTGATCGTGTAGAAAAATGGACAAAAGATAATCACCTTAAGTTAAATTCGCATAAAACCAAAGTCCATTTTATTTAAAAGTCAACATGTTACAGTTATGATCCCAAACCCACTGATTTTGAACAACGAAGAAATTGAATTTGTCGACACTATTAAGACTTTGGGCGTTTGGTTTACAAATAGTATGTCTTGGAATAAACATGTTGATCATCTTTCGTCTAAACTGTCGAAAACAGTGGGGTTGCTAACCAAGTTTAAATCATTGTTACCTCGTTGTGTTAAACTCCAACTTTACAATGCTTTGGTATATTCCCAACTTAATTATTGTCATCTAGTTTGGGGAAATACAACAAAAACAAATATAAATAAACTACATATTTTACAAAAGAAAGCTGTGCGTGCTATTGCCAATGTTTCATACTATGATCACACTGAACACTTGTTCTCATTGTTTAATATAAAACCAATTTCAAATATTTACAGGTCCCGACTTCTTGTGGCGTACAAGAAGTCTACGCAGTTTAAAAATAAAGTTTTTGAGGATATATGTAACCTAGTCCTTTTCACTTCCTCATATCAACTCCGCCCTAAAGAAAAATGGTTTGTTTCACCATCACATACATTATACTATAACCACACGCTAAATTACCAATTAACTACTTTATTGAATGAATTATTTTTAAAAGGTGTTGATGTTGATGCAATGACGCTGGCAGAGGTACGAGCATTATTTTAGGGTTGTTTTCTTAGGTACCGCTAAGGCATGCGGATCACTGTACTATTGTATACCACAATGAATGTATTAATTTCATTTTTTCTCTTTTTTTCTGTTTGATCTGTGGTCTGTACATTTAAAATAGTGGCCTTTCTCTCAATGTAGCTATTTTGTTTGTTTTTGAAATTGCTTAGGAATCGCCTGCTGTAAAGGGGCCAGGACCTCCGTCAAGCTGCTGCAGCAGCTTTTTGTCTTGGTCCCCCGTTTCAGTGATGAAACAAAATAAAGATTTATTATATTATAAGAATTCGACGTAACCATTGTGCATAAGTCTGGCCGCAGTGCATAAGTCTGGCAGCAAGCATAACGACGCCGACTGTTTGTCTAGGGCGCCAGTCGAATCTCCTTCCGACAGCACCGACGACGACGATGACGACCGTTTTCTCGGCGCAGTTACAGATACCGACATGGGAGCGCTCCAACGAGACGACCCGGAACTTCGCGCGGTGATCGACCACCTCGAGAGTCAAGGAAGTTCAGTTCCGCGAATCTTGGCCCTAGGCATGTCAAGCTTCGCTCTGCGGCGAGGCGTGCTTTTCAAGAAGAACTTCGGAACCAGTGACCCTGACTGGCTGCTGGTGGTTCCTGTTGGCCTTCGAGAATCAATCTTTCAAGTATGCCACAACGACCCGCAAGCTGGACACCTCGGCTACAGCAGGACGCTAGCCCGGATTCGTGACAAGTACTACTGGCCGAGACTCCCGAAAACCGTCCATCTCTACACGCGGTCCTGCGATGAGTGCCAACGACGTAAAAAGCCTCCGACGAAACCAGCAGGACTTCTGCAGCCGATACCTTCCCCGACTACGCCCTTCCAGCAGGTTGGAATAAATTTACTTGGGCCGTTCCCAACATCGAAGCAAGGAAACCGGTGGATTATCGTGGCGACCTATTATCTTACACGATACGCCGAGACGAAAGCCCTTCCATCGGGAACAGCGGTTGAAGTCGCCAATATTTTCGTCGAGTCCATTCTCCTTCGACACGGCGCACCTGAAGTACTGATCACAAGTCGCGGGTCCTCTTTCATGGCACATCTGACTCAAGAAGTTCTTCGGCTCAGTCACACCAGCCATCGACGAACCACCGCTTATCATCCACAGACAAACGGCCTAACGGAGCGGCTCGACAAGACGATCGCCGACATAATCTTCATGTACGTTGACGTAGAGCACAATACGTGGGACGAGGTGTTACCGTACGTCACGTTTGCGTACAACACAGCGGTTCAAGAAACCACGGGAATGACACCGTTCCAACTGGTACACGGCCGGACGGTTACCACGATGCTCGACGCCATGCTGCCTCACGTGCCGGCCGACGATGGGAACGACGACGCTCAACTGATCTCGCAACGCGCGGAAGAAGCTCGCCAACTGGCACGAATCAAGATTCATGACTAACAGCGAGTCGACGCACGCGGTACAAACCTTCGTCGCAGGGACGTCCACTTCCAACCCGGAGACCGGGTATGGGTGTGGACACCGATACGGCGCCGCGGTCTCAGCGAGAAGCTTCTCAAACGCTATTTCGGACCCTACAGAATCATCCGACGCCTCGGCGATCTGAACTACGAAGTTCTACCCGATGGAACGCGCCCATCTGCAAGACGCCAGCCACGACCCGAGGTGGTGCACGTCGTCCGGCTCAAGCCGTATTACGAACGATAGAACTTGGGACTCTCGTCAAAGGGTGAACTGTTAAATGTGGCTCGCGACTCTGCTATCCTTTTGCTGTGGATCTGTGTTTTCGTTTTGTGCTGCATCGGGACGATGCACTTTTTAAAGGGGGAATAATGCCGCAGCAAGAAGGCAGCGCGCTCGTGGCCTAACGGTTATCGCGCGTGCGTTCCCACGCAGAATGCCAGGGTTCGATTCCTTGCCGCGGAGGCGCATTTTTGTTGACTCTAACGTAACGTTCTGGTCAATTCGAGAACTGTGTTGCCATTTCGAGGTAAGAAAGTTGTACACGCCGAACCTTCCACGTCGATTATTCCAAAAGCCCGCGCGTGTACATAAGGGGCTCCGCGAGGCGATCTGCAGTCAGTTTTCACCCCAGCGCTCGACTTTGCTGTTTAGCCGACTTCGACGCTCGCGACGCTTTGTTGTTATCTTCTATTCCCTTTTTGTTTTGGGCACAGGTTCGCCACATTAAACGTTTAGTTTCTTCAGTTATTCTTCGCACTCATCATTTGTCATTCGTGACAATATTCCCAAAACAAGTTCACTAACGTCCTTCTTTATTCCATTGGAAAGCCGTCTAGCACAGCACCAAATACTTCTGGATGCGGCTGCCTGTGTCAGTGACGACACTGCATCGCAGATTCCCGCACCGTCAGCACTTCGGCGCACAATCCGCAAGCAAAGGCAGCGGGCAAATTTCGAGCACAGCGTACCATCTTGCAGAGCCGGCATACGAATGCCCACAGAGTTTAAGGTAAAGTGTACTGCAGTGCAAAAACCCAGTGCGCGACATATTATGATAATAATGACTGTTTTACCTGCATGCAGATCACAGCCAAGGAGATTCCTTGCTACAGTCAATGGCGTGGTAGTGCCAATGATTTACGGCTTGGTGCCCAACAAATCTGAAGGTAAACCTACAGAAGGTAAGCATTCAAGAGCTCTCAGACTATAAAATGAGACGCTCGGTGGCCCTATTTTTGGATATGTGTTCAAACACTTCAAAATATGTTCGCTCTTTTTAAGGTTTTTCAACGTCGTGCTGAGTCACATGGGGGCCAACTGCCTTGAGGTGACTTACACGGACTTCGAGATAGCGGCCATCAACGCGGTACAAGTCATGATTCCCGGCGTTATACTTCGTTTCACCTTAACTCCAGACGCAGTCGACGCTTTAGACTGATGGGACCAATGAGACAGATTCAAAAAGGTACCATAATGGTGTTCGTCACGTTTCTGTACGTGTTTTATGATCGCTGAACCTATCGTAAACAGGACAAACCTAGCGACTTGCGCTTTTGATGTTGCTTGTTTTGTCACATTACCTCGTAGTGTCGGCAGCGTCTGGACCAAAGCTGAACCGAAGTACAGGATACAGGGATGATTTTTTCATTTATTCCAGTCGGTGTTCAGGAAAGTGTGTTCCAGTGGTCACCAGAGTCCCTACAATTCAGATGAAGAGTTCGCTGTTCTGGTATGCGGCATTCTATTTATATGTCTTATTGTTGTCTTCAGTTAGACCGATTGGTTACTTTATTTCTTGTGGATTTGCAGATGAGAATGCTCTCAGCATCGGCCTTCTTGCCAATCGCCGACATTCCCAAGGCCTTCCAGGACTTTCTCGAGGTTTTCCCCACCGATGCCTCACTTGTGGCGGACTACTTCGAGGACGTGTGTATCGGGAGACCCCGTCGAAACGGCTTGTGGTCGGCCACCTTCCCTCCTCTGGTTTGGTCAGTCAGAGAATCAACACTAGCAGAAATGCCAAGGACGAACAACAGCATCAAAGCGTGGCACCGGGGACTGCAGGTAAGAACTGGCCTAATTTTCTGAGAACTTGGAAGTTTTCTGTAGCATATTTTTTTGCATTTGTGGCTCGAAATTTCAGTACGGTGCCCACTCAAAAAGCTTTCTCCACGAGTCTGTGTGTTCTTCTTTCTTTTTTATGCCAGAGCAACGTGGGCTGCAGTTCTTCCAATATTTGGGCGTTCCTGGGCTGAATCAAGAGAGAGCAGTCCTTGACAGAGATGAAGCTGGCTCAAGCAGAGGGCGGCACGACATGTTCGAGGGTGTCGAATAAGCACGCCGACTGCAACCGGCGTCTTCAGATCATTGTGAGCCGCTACGATGGTCGCAATCGTCTTGAAACCTTGAGGGCGGCAGCTCGGAATATCGCTTTTTAATTTGTTTTTATTTCGCTCAATAAACCTGTTGTTTTTTAAGTACAACGATGACTTGTTTGGATGTTCCATCGTTTTAGTAAAAATGAAATATAACGTACTAATCTTTATTGCATAGAAAGCCAAGTGATTATAAGTTGGGCAAATTCGAATATCCGCTTTGTACAGTGACAAACATTCCTAGTGATAAATTTCCCTATGACAACTGTTCCGCTGTGACGAACGGGCCTATTACCAGTTGGCCTATGACGAATGCGCACATGACAAACGGGCCTACACCCGACTTTGTGCCTTCCTCACCTATTTCCATACCTCCTAATATGTTGTATAGCTTACGCGACATTAAACAGTACTCAGTAGTCCAGTGCGAGTTCTTTCTTTCCCACGATATTTTTCCATCACATTTTACCTGAGCGTTGACCAATACCATATCAAGAGCTTCACAGAACTTCTCTAACATCCTCCCCGTTGTATCCGTATGTCCATCAAAGTCTTGCAAATGAGCATTCATGTCCCCTAAGATAATTATTTCCCTGTTAGTGCCAATTTCCCTAACGTCTCCTGATATACATGTTGAGTGTTCTGCGTTTTCCTCCCCTGCATCATTCCCTGTATGTAGACACACAAAACCCAGGATTGTGTCCAAACCCCCAATAGAGGATGGATGGATGTTAATGGCTATACCCTTTGTAACGGGAGGTAGCTTGCGCCGCCTAGCCTAAGTATAAAAAGACAAACATATGTTTCCTCCCGCCCTTCTAAGACCAAATTTTCTCCCCCTAACTATCGCCAGGCAGAGGCAGCACGGGCGCTGTCGATGCCGTAGATGCTGTTGCCGCTCGAGCAAGTTTTTCAATGCAGGGGCTGATCAAGTCCGTAGATGGCACCGAAGCAGGATCGGTGCACATGTGTCGATTGGCGGCACGCTAACTGGCATTATCTTAGACATCTAAAATTCTTCCCACCCAAACAGGGGGAAGAATGAACAATCGAATGAATCTTAAGCCCCAAGCGTGACAATTGATGCTTCCATGAAATAACTCTTAAGTAATGTGAAAACCAGGCAAGCTAATATACATGTTTTAGGACTTCCCATGCATAACGAGCCCGTGAAGATGAGTTACAATTTGCCCAGAAGCTTTGCAAGCTTTATTGCCAAAAAATTTTAAATTTAAAACGGTCGCAATACTCATTCGTATGCACTAGTTCCTGCGTTTTTATGTCGGGTTTTTCTTCTGCAATCGTTACTAATGTTCTATTTTTGGGACTACTGAAGGGTTCAATAAATTGTCTTGCGTGTATCTTAGAGTCAATGGCAAATTTCATGAATCATGTCATTTCCAGAAATTGGAAACTGCAGGATGTCGTAATTTAAGATATTCGCCTTATTTCTAATTAAGTACAAATTCAAATTCTAGGGTGCCGGAACAGCAACAGTGCTGGCGATCAGCTTCGAATCCTGGCTAATGTACAATAAGTTTCTCATGGACGTTCGGCCTCAACGGATTCCGGTTACGCTGGACAACTGCCCAGGAAACCACACTACATTACCAACGGAAACAAGAAACGCAACTTTCGTTTCAACGTCAAATGTGTAAGACCCGCGATGAACACATGCATATAAATTTGGGCAATTAAAAGCTGCATGGTGTCACGAAATTATTTGCTGTAATAACTCACGCGGAGCAAATTAACCTAAATTCTTATATTCCAATCTCTTATGGTGCAAGATCACCAAGAACATCGAGAGAGTGAATGTGCTAATAGAAGCTAAATTAACATCAAAATATAACCGTTCCTGCCAATTAACTTAACAAAAAAAGTACCTTTAGGCCTTTGAGCTAATGGTTTTAAGACATGTCTTCAAGTTCTAGTTTTTAAAACGTTTCTGCTTCGTGTGTCTTCTGACCAACACCTTTATTTGGCTAGGCTAGTTACAAGTACTAATTACAAGCAGTAAGCAATAACTGCGCTTTTGTTACCAGGTGTAAAATCTTGTGTTGCTATGCAGTCGAAAACGTAGTCGTAATTTGCATCAATAACGACTTATACATTTATATCATAGCATTAAATAACTGCAATATTTACTATTTTATTAATCGCATTCGTTACAGAGTAAATGTTCCACAAAAATGTTTACAGTTTGGATCACTTTTCTGGTGTCCTTTTTCAATTTGTATTTGGAACTTTTTTTTATTATGCCAACGCATCAATAAGCCAAAATCTAAAACAAATATTAATTTGTGTTTCAACTGTACATGATGAAGAGGCATCTTAACTCTATTAAGGGAATAACCATTTATGAATATGCCTTCAGTCCGCAGGATCTCTTCATTCTTTTGAGGTTGTCATCATACTGGAGTAACTCAATCAGCACGATTCTCACCATTATATTGGGACTGGCAATCAGTGCCTTAACAGGTATGATATTCCCACGAATGTACTAAGGCCATCCGCGTGCGTTCTAATTCATACATTTGAGAACCAAAACATACAGGAGGATTAAAAATGACATCTTTTGTTAAGTCTGTTTTTTAGCAAATAATTATTTCTCAACAACTGTAAAACATGTTTCGAGGAGCCAAAAAATTACTCTGTTGCGCCATTTTATCTGGTCTCTTTTTTTACTATGCCTAAAGTGAAAAGTAATAAATATAATCTCAGCATAACGTCAGCTGTGCTTAAATTACATTCGGAAGACGCCGCTGAATGGCGCTGTGCTGCTGCGTATCAAACTGCATCGATATTTAAATAAATCATTCAAAATGGTTGTATTAATTTAATGAAAATAATTAGCCTTGTGTTAACACCGTTGGCTTAATTAACAATTACGTCCAGTTCTTTTAGAAGCAAAAGTGAATACTGTGTATTAAAGTAATTTTGTTATACTGTATTTCTAAGGCGTATTGACGGCTGCCGTAAGATTCTATTGTCTTGATCTTATAATTCTGGTGTTCGCGTTTTTTTTATTAATTCGATAAGGTGGTCTAAAAACTTCCTCGAAGATGGAGCACTTGACCAGTGATGTTTTCCTGCGCCTGTGGCGATGGATGAAATTAATCTCACCGGCAGATGTCGCAGTGGTATGTGGTAACGGCATCTTCATTACAACAATCCTTCCCGCAATGCTGTCTATCGGGATACGAAAATGAGACCTAATGAAGCATTGATTCGTTATGTAATAAAACAAACGCACTACAATTCGTGACAATTTATTAATCAGTGCGATACATCATCTTAACTATGCTATTTGAACCATATATGGTGAAGGTAAATAAATATGTATTGGCATAAACCGAGCTGTCGTATTCCACTTAAAATAATATTTGGTGTTGCACAGAGTAATACAGATCAAGGAATCGTAGATATAGTTATACAAGTTCAACAGGAATTAAAAATAATTTTACAAAAAGGCACTTGAAATAAATAAACTATTCCTTCGGGATAATGTCATTGACTGCGGTGGACTTCAGGTTACGAGGATAATTAGCAAATTAATTACCTTAAGTCCACGAATAAACTTTTGAAATATTCGCCTTGATCGGCACAGTCGAGCAGGGGTTTCCACCTGTTGTTAAAATATCCCATAACTTTTGTTACAATTGTAAAAAAGCTCACGCCAGCAAAACAAAAAAAAAGCTCAAAATTCTGTGTTTTTTGATTGACTCTTAAGGATCACAAGGTGTGTCGTCACCCGACTGTAGAGCGCAGGAGAATTGGAATGCTGGTTATGGCATAACCTTCATATGCCGCTTTTTTTTAAGTGCTATTTTAAATTTAAATGTAATAAATAGCATACCGGGAATTTCAAAAGCGTGTTTAGTTTGGGTAGCTCAACTATCCGCCGTAGCCAATTGAATGCGACAGCTGTCCCCTTTTCTATTTCAGCAAGTTTCATCAGATCGTCACCTGCGCGAGGGGGAGTCGACTGACTTCAACCCTGAAGAAACGTTGGAGCTGACAAGAGAAACAAAAGTTTAAATAAAACCGGATGATAGCTTTAAATATCTGTACTAAATACTGCCGTAAAGTCACACGCGCGTTTAATCAAAATTTATGGCAACGAATATGAATTTGCACCGGCGAATCACCTTAGTAGAGCAGAACTAGCAGAACGGCTGTATAACACCAGAGCGCATACCGAGAGCGAGAGCGCCGACGGGAGAGCACGCGACAGGAGAGCGCCACGACATGAGAGCGCGTATAATTAGAGCGCGCGCCACGAGAGCACATGTGCGTGACTTGGAAGTGATCGGTATAGGACCTATTGCTGTCTTCACCCAAAGCATCAAGGAGAATGCAGGGATTGGTGTTCCACGCGCCGCACGTGCTGGCCTCAGCAGTAGTAACTTTTCCAAAGCAAAAACCTAAAACAAATGGCATCTTGCACGCGCGTTCGTCAATGCTTTCTTTTGGTTATTTACTTCGAATCATTTATACAGGAAAGGCGTGCGCGTGTGGCGCGTGGAACACTCAATCCCTGCATTCTCCTTGATGCTTGGGTAAGACAGCAAATGGTCTATTGGGGTCCTCAAACACATGTTTTCATGGAGAGTAAATTTGGACACCAAAGGAGTCGCATTTCGAACGCTTGATGTCATTTAATTGACTGAGCACACCTTACGGAAGTCTAAAAAATACAATTGTCGCACACTTGAAATGAAGAAGCAAGATATAGAGTTTGGGAGGTAAAGTTGTTTATTGATTACCGTTCTATAATATAAAAAATATCATTCAGAAACTGAATGACTGTGAAACACCGCGGAGGTAGTCTAGCATGCACCTACGGTCGTACTCTTCAACTAGCTTCCTCGGATACTTTGCTATATACGAACGTTGGTGGCCTTGCTGCTCCGTTGAGGCTCTTCATGGAGTACATGCGCCAGCTTCTGCTCTTTTTCGAAGGCGGCCACTAGCTTGTACATGTCCGGATGATGCAGCACCAAGGGCTTGTGGAACGCATTGCGCCAGAACTCGACGTGATTGTTGGTCCTCGGCAGCGCTTCGGAGATTCGTTCTTAGCAGCTCCAGAAGTCATGCAACAAAAGTGGTGGCCTTCGCGAGCAACTCCTTTCAATGCTGGGACCCATGTTTACCCTCTTGAAGTACTGGAAGATTTGGTTGAGTGGAGCTCTTCGAGTCCTGGACAAAAACAAACGCAAAATGAAATTCATCAGAAAAGCAAAAAAGGCCCAAACCAGACAAGCAACGGAAATCAGTCTCGCACGACGTTTACATAAGATTTACTTATAAAATAAGTAATAAAAATTCACTTTACCTTACGCAATGTCTCCAGGTCGAACAAATGCCAGTGCCGGTACCATGCTTACTCTTCTGTAGAAGTCACCCTCCTCACGATATCTGCGTAAAATATTTAAGAGTTCAGAGCTCCTAATAATATTTACTCATCGTTTTGACTTCTATACCTGACGATGAGGTTCTCCGCCTGCATCCGGCGAACATACGACAGTTTTAAGTGAAAGAAGCACCCCGTCGCTTTGACTGTCGAGAACACCAAGTGAAAAGCTCGCTCGCCGCCACTTCAAAATCCATCATGAACGTCTGAGGTACCAGTCGGGGGCAAAGATCCTTGAGTGTCCTGTAAACTTGCCCATAGGCTTCCTCGCTCCGTTTGGTGATGAGGCAGTAGACTATAGAGGCAACACCTTGCCATGACCTAGCCCGTGGATCGCATACACCCGCAAAGTAAGAACGTACTATATTTGAAGCGACATGATGAGATGGAAGTGTCGCGCTGTAGTTACATAAAAATCTTAAAAATATGTGTAAAACCGCCAGATATGAAACATGTATATGTATAGCAACATAGGCGTGCTTCTCACTTGTGGAAGAGCGATGGCGAGACGTCGAAAATTCCGTTGGCGAGCCGGTCAGTATACTGGCTGAAGAGGCAAAGGTTCTCGTAGGTCGCAAACATGAAGAGACGATCTTTGTATTGTGCACCGGAGTCATATAATAAGAAAGGTCGCCCGACTGGAAATGATTCAAGCCAACTGAGGAGGTTGGTTTCCTGAATGTGCTGTGGAGCTGGCAGCGGCACGTTGGAGGAGCGGCGTGCCCTCTGTGCTGAACGGGTCAAGGCGCTTACCGAGGGAAGCTGCAGCCGCTCAGAACCTAAAATCAAAAGCGACAATTCCATGCAGTTAAGAACACCATAACAGAAAAGTATTTTAGGTTTTTGGTGAGAGAGAAGGAAAAAAGAGAGAGATTCAAAATATATTTTATACGATTTAGTCCAGGTCGTCGTCTATAAATTCATAGCGTTTGAGCAAATGACAACTACTATCTAAAGCACATCCAATGAATCGTGATGTTTATTTAGGATTCTGCTGAGATATCTCTACTTAATTGTTAGTTCGCTTGTAGGTTCCGCAATCATCATCCCCTGTTGATAATCAATTGTCCTGGCTTTCTCCTTGACGGCAGCAGTCACATGCTCTGCCCGACAGACCTCGGGATTTGGCAGGTGACCCTGGTGCTTGCCAGTGGTCTCCGAAAATGTACAGATATACTGTCAGTGTGTTATAATTATTAAAAAAAAATGGCACACTGAAGGCGACTCGGTGCGATCGGGAGTACAATAAGCTACGTAGTAGCTCAATTGTATAATCGAGTTGTGACAAGTGCAAAATTCCCGAGACAGAAGTTAATTTGTAAGGTACAGAATTGTTTACTTACCTTTTCGACGGCCAGTGCAGTGCAGTCTTTCTTAGAGCACCTCCATGTCCTCTGTCAGGTGTCCTTGTTTAGTCTATCCAGGCGATAGGAATAACCGTTGTGTTGCAAAATCGGATTTTATTTTCTTATTGTGAATTCCCATATATATCCGGAGCGCTTTCCAAAATCCGCGAGGGAGGCCGAATTCCGCTCCGTAGGACCCGCACCGAATCGACGAGCCGAAGATGGACACGCATTTTTGGAGCGACCCACCGATTCGCCCGAGACGGTCGACCATTCAAAATGGCCGCTGCTCGCACTTGACAAGCCGACCGACGCCTCATCCGAGTGAGCTTTCCGGCGATCAGTCACAACTGTCACTGTTTAGCTGCAGAAATAACACGCGACACCGGCCGGGCGGAAATGTCCATACCGTGGAGCCCGTATCACAAATAATGAGGAAGACGTCCGCGTTCGCCACCGTCACATACCTTTCGGCCGCCTCGAAGCGACGGAGCACGCACAGCGATCGCCATCGGTGGAGTTCAGATTGCTGGTAAGTCTTGAATAAACACAAAGGGGTTACAAACCATCACGTGCACGGTCGTTGCCTAATCTGTTCTTGCTTATATTGCACGAGAAAACGCCGGCGGCATGCAGTGTAAAAAAATAAACAATCATTGACTGCAGAATGAACAGGCATAACATTGCGTCTGCCTCCGGATTTTCTGTCGTTCTTTTTCTCGTTTTTCCTCTCATGATCACAGATATCAGCGGTTACGAATTATACCACGCTCCAGTCCCGGCTTTGTACCCCTGATCTACGCGAGGTAGAAGCGTTCGAACCGTCACAATCCCGCGTAAACAACCGACGCATCCGAACAGATCCAACTTGACGGCCCGACCGACCCGGCGACCTCGCCAATCTCGCCGCGCATGCGCACTGCCGCGTTAGAAGGAAACGACGTAGTGCGCTCTGTCAACTTCCGCAAAGATCTCTGAAATCCCGCGGAGCAAGTTCGGCGGGGTTGGAGGCGCTCCATGGAGCGGGCGCTGCCAGAGATCTACGAGCGGAAGATGACCAACTCGAGCCAGATCTGCGAGCGGAATATGCTTCGGAATTCATAGCATTTCAAAGGCCCGAGGAGCGCTCCGGTGGAAGATCCGACTTCGTCGTCATCAACGCCCGCAGTGCCCAACTGCCCTTCTATGTTAGCCTTCACACCACGATTGACGATTGACCCAAACCTAGATTTCCTTATCAGTGGGCAAGGAAATAAATAACCAAGGAGTTCAGACCGCAGGCTTTTCACCCAATAACGACCTGTGTTCTTGGTGGATATGTCCTCTGTTACGTATGAACAAAGGCCGACCTACATGGAACCTATTCATTGCGTTTGTATCTCAGGGTTGCAACTTCCTACGTCAGCATTTTTTGTGCGATTCTGGGGATCTTGTCCGCGCTTCAGAGCTACGTTCCCGGAAGCGTCTGCCTGAGGGTTGGCCAGTACCAGAGTAAAAATTGTGAGACTGCCCATTTGTTGTGTTCTTTGATATAACCACAAACGCTGCGGTTCCCGGTCTCGAAACAAAAACCACGACTTGACTCTTGACTAAGGATCCAGGCGATACTCAGAAAAAGAACCCCGAACAAAGGTGGTTCACTGTATCTCTAGAATCAGTGATTTCCCTACACACACCCTAGGGGGGGGGGGGTGCACCCCCCCCCTCTTCTTTTTCTGAAGGCACCCCCTTAATTCGCAACGACTATACTCTATTCTCAGTGCGCCCCCCCCCCCCCTAAAATTTAGACACCCACCTAATTTCAATTCCTGGGGAGGCACCTGTCTGGAATTTCGTCTCGACTTTCTGTGTGCGTCATTGGAAATTTCGGGTTAAACCTGAACGTCTAACCCGCATTCCAGAGAAGCGTTGCAAAGGGTGTCATCTCCAAGAGTTGTCTCTTCTTCGTTGAAGTTTTGTGTAACAGAGAGGTCGTCGCTCCATTTTTCACTTAAG